>VXBW01007510.1:1535317-1595806 GCA_013400375.1 Thinocorus orbignyianus | reverse complement strand
GACCCGGAGCGTCCCCCACGCCGGGAGCCGGAGTGACAGTGCTTGAATCGTTGTGGGAAGGTGGAAAATAAGACGGAGTGGCACCCCTTCGCCCTGCAGGGTGTCTGGGCCTCCAGCCCGCTGCCCGTCCCGCTGCGGTCCGGTCTCCGCCGGGTGGCCGCATCCCGAATGCAGCTGCGGGACTCATGGGCTGGTGGTCAGACACAGCTGGAAAGGGCAACACCATGGCATTTTGGGTTTCGTATACTAACCACAGGAGACTGAAAAAGAAAATAGTGCAGCCACTTGTGTGTGTGGAATATGAACAGTACTTCCCCTTAGAGAAGCTGCAGGAGAAGCTCTATTTTTCAGATAAATGTTTCTTTTGAAAATCCCTTTTTGGCTAGCATTTGACTATTAGTCCGATTAAAGGCCCTACTTAAGCCAGAAGTTGCTATTGAAATACATCGCCATTTTGCCAGAGAGAATTTTCATTTGTGGTCCAGTCCCTAACCCAGGCTTTCTTCTGTACCTGTGCCTGTGGTGTAACAGAGGACTTTTGGCTCTCGGGACTGCGATTCAATCAAGCACTTGCAGAATCCTTACTATTCCTCTCTCAAGTGACACTTTTAAAATTGACTTTTTGTGGGAGCTGTGTCAGGAGGACTGCGCAAAATCCTTCTGTCAGCTTTATGACTCTGCAGTTAACTTCTGATGTATACAGCAAGATGACCCTGCTGTGATAAGGGTAATCTAGACACTGGGTAGTAAAATTTACTGAATTTCAGTTTGCAGAAAGCCATGAATCTTGTTGCTTTTGTATTACACTAGAGAATGAGTAAGTGTAAAGCTAAAGAAAAGCTCCCAATGAGGAGCTCAGATCATTATTTGTTGCTGAGTAATGTCCAGTAATCTAACCTATGTCCTTGCTGAAAGAAATTCCAAACTCAACAGTTTTATGCTATAAATAATACTGATGCCTGGAGAAATGTGAAATGTGGTATCAAGGACTTGGTCTTTCTCTAGATTAAAACTGTTAACTTAGGAAAAAAGGAGTAATAGAGAACCTTTAAGGGAAAAAAGCATTGATGCAGCGAGGAGAGGGCAATACTGGAAAATCTGTAATGAAATGCTTAATTGTTTCAGTACCTCTGATTTCTGCTTTCAAAGGTAAGAACTTAAATATCACTGTCAAAACATAAAAGCCCAAAGTGCTCTGTTACACACTAGTGTAAATCCAGAGTATCTCTGGTGACTTGGAAGGGTGCTTGTCATCCATTCTTTCTTCTGGTTGCTCCAGGGCTTGCAGCCAAACCAACCTGCCACCAGTTTTCCCAGAGGTGCCCAGTTATATATTCCCAGATGAGGAAAAACACTGGAGGGCCAGCATCCAAAGATGATGAGAGGTCCTTTGACATTGGGACAGCTTTGAAAAGGCACAGATGTGCAAACTAATTATTATTCAATACAAGAAGTGACTGACATGTAAAATGAAAGTGTATTATAATCTACCTGTAAATCACCCTCTTGAACACGAGCTGGTTGCCATCATGGAGCAGCAGAAGCTAAAACTGAAGTGAAGCTACAATAGACCCCTGTGAGAAGGAGGAGGTAAGGGAGCTCTCAAACCACCCCAGAGGACATGGGGGCAGATGGAGGAAATAGGGAAACTGAGAAGGGTGAGGAGAGGGAAAATGAGAGAACAAAGAAGTGAGGAGAAAGGAAGGCAGGAAAAGATTAAAAGAAGGAAAGATGTCTACAGAAGCTACACAAGGGACTAGAGACAAGTAATCCTTCTATGAAAGGCGAAGAAGAAGAGACGAGTTGGGCTCCAACTAGAAGAAACACCTCCTGAGTGTTTGAAGAGCCTTTGATGTCAAAAGAAGTGTTTTCATGCTTAAAAGTTTAGTGTGTGTTTGTGTGCTTCCCTGTGCCTAAAGAAGAATTAGGCCAGGCCTAAAGGAAATTAAAGGAAAAAAAAATAAAATCATCAGACATACTTTCTCTTCTCGCCAGAGAGACCATGGGAGATATTACATTAAATATTAAGAATTTAAATACTCAGATTATTAAGTTTGGAAATAGGAAAAAGATGAAAGGCTTAGAAGCCTGAGATAAGACATATAGAAAGAAATGGAAAGAGATACAGAAGATGTAACGGGTCTTAGTTTACTTTAAAGAAATGCGGATTCTATTAATTCCGCTGCCTCAGCTGCCAAAACATCTACCTTCAGATTATAGGTGTAAAGTGATTATTTGTGAACTAATTAAGTAATGTGATTAACACAGTTCTTAAGCAGAGGTGCTGTTTTACACATAGGGATGGAGCTGCACGTTTTGCTGCACCTCCCTTGGTGAGGGTGTTTGAGGAGACAGCTGATAAGCACCTCCTGTTCCAGGCTGTGGAAGCGACTTCGCTCCCGTGGCAGATGAAACAAATCCTTCTTGATGCATTAACTTTGAGGAATACCCAGAGACAAAAAGAGACTAAAAAAGGCAAAAATCTGTTGCAGGAGAGTAGACTGATATTGAAGCAGCCCAAGATTTCATTTGTACTTGCCCTCAAATTCTAATAACTTACTAGGTATTGCTTAGTGTTTCAATTAATAATATAATAAAAAAGCATGTTCTGCTTTCCTGGTTCTTTTCCCCGCATGATCTTTCTTGCTACTCAGTTCAGAACAGAAGACTGATGGTTTCTGGTGTCTGTGGCTGTATCTATGTTGGTTTTGAAGGGAATTTCTGGGGACAGTGCATGGACGCTATACCTTCAGCTTTGCCTTCATGTATTTGCATGCAGCTCTTGAAAATTACTAACTCTTTTGCTACAAAATGGGATTTGATTACACAGAAATTTTTCTGAATCCTTGTTCGTAAGGGTCTATAATAACTATTCAGTTTGCACTGCTAGGGAACATTTGCCTACTAAATAACAAGAAGTAGCTCTTATTTGAATGATTCTTCCCAAACCCATAGAGCATTATAAGAATGGTAGGCATTATTATTTTAGAATGAGTCAATGTAATTAAACTTGCAGTGGGAATGCACAGCAGCCAATTTTTACTATTGCATTTTCTTTTCTGTATATGTTTAAATGATCATTTAGTTATGCTTACATTACTTGCTTTATTTACATTTAAATTCAAAAAATTAAGGCACTCTTGGACTTCTGAAGTGAATGATATTTAATACTAAGCAGAAGGAAGGAGGGGGACTTGTCAGCTCTGTCTTTTCTTCCTTATGTTAGACCTAAACAAAGAGGAAGTTGGGCATGGATGGATGAACAAGGGGCTCCTGAACAACCTCAAACAGAAAAAGGAAGCCTACAGAAGGTGGAAGCAAGGACAGGTAGCCTGGGAGGAGTACAAAGAAATTGTTTGAGTAGCCAGGAATCAAGTTCAGAAAGCTAAAACCTAGATGGAGTTACATCTGGTCAGGGACATCAAGAGCAAAAACAAAGACTTCTACAGGTATGTCAGTGACAAAAGAAAGACTAGAGAAAATGTGAGCCCTCTCCAAAAGGAAACAGGAGACCTGGTCACTTAGGAAATTGACAAGGCTCAGGTGCTCAATGACTTTTTTGCCTGGGTCTTCACTGGCAAGGGCTCTAAATATACTGCCCAAGTCACAGAAGGCAAAGGAAGGGACCAGGAGACTAAGAAACTGCCTGTTGTAGGAGAAGACCAGGTTCAAGACCATCTAAGGAATCTGGAGGTGCATATGTCTGTGGGACCTGATGAGGTTTATCCATGGGTCGTGAAGGAACTGACAGATGAAGTTCCCAAGCCACTATCCATCATATTTGAGAAATTGTGGCAGTCCAGTGAAGTTCCCATCAACTGGAAAAGGAGAAACATAACCCAAATTTTTAAAAAGGGGAAAAAGGAATGCCTGGAGAACTACAGGCCAGTCAGTCTCACTTCTGTGCCCAGCAAGCTTCCTGGAATCTCTGCGAAGACACATGGAAAAATAAGGAGATGATTGCTCACAGCCAAGATGACTTCATTAAGGGCAAATCACGCCTGATAGATTTGATGGCCTTCTACAATGGGATTATAACATTGGTGAATAAGGGAAGGGTAACTGATGTCACCTACCTGGACTTGCGCAAAGCATTCAACACTGTCCTGCACAATATCCTTATCTCTAAATTAGAGAGACATGGATTTGACAGACTGACCACTTGGTGGATAAGGAACTGGCCAGATGGCTGCACTCAAAGAGTTGCAGTCAATAGCTCAATGTCCAAGAGGCAAGCAGTGACTTGTGGTGTTCCTCAGGGGTCAGTACTGGGACCGGTACTATTTAACATCTTTGTCGGTGACATAGACAGTGGGATAGAGTGCACTCTCAGCAAGTTTGCTGACAACACCAAGCTGTGTGACGTGGTCAGCATGCTGGAAGGAAGGGATGCCATCCAGAGGGACCTGGACAGGCTTGGGAGGTGGCCTGTGCAAACCTCATGAAGTTCAACCAGGCCAAGTGCAAGGTCCTGCACCTGGGTCACAGCAATCCCGACACAAATACAAGTTGGGTGGAGAATGGACTGAGAGCAGCCCTGAGGAGAAGGACACTTGGGGGTGTTGGTTGATGAGATGCTCAACATGAACTGGCAATGCATGCTGGCAGCTCAGAAAGCCAACTTCACCCTGGGCAGCAGAGCGAGGGAGGTGATTCTACCCCTCTATTACACTCTGATGAGACTCTACCTGGAGTATTGTGTCCAGCTTTGGAGTCCTCAACACAAGAAGGACATGAACCTGTTGGAGCAAGTCCAATGAAGGGCCACAAAAATAATCAGGGAGCTAGAAGACCTCTCCTATAAGGACAGGCTGGGAGAGTTGAGGTTGTTCAACCTGGAGAAAAGAAGGCTCCAGGAAGAGCTTATAGCAGCTTTCCAGTACCTGAAGGGGGCCTGCAGGAGAGATGGGGAGGGACTCTTTGTCAGGCAGTGTAGTGATAGTACAAGAGGTAATGATTTTAAATTGAGAGTGGGAAGATTTGGATTAGATATTAGGAAGAAATTCTTTACGGTGTGGATGGTGAGACAAAAATAACCCTGAAAAAAATGCAAATAACTTTGACCATAAAACCAACAGATTAATATTAAAACTCTATAAATTAGGAAAATGACTGTTATATTACGGTTTTGTTTCAATAAGCATGTGAATTAAAATGGTGTTTCCTCTGAGAATACATGGTGTCCATTGCCAGTCTCAGTACGGCAGCCTATCAAACCACGACAGTTTTTCAACAGGTTTTATCATATTACCCGTAGTTTGGGTTTTTGTGTGTGCAGGCAAGCCAGGTGTTGCCTGTTGTACAGCTCTCACTGTACATCTAACACTCCTGGCAAGGAAACTACCTTCTTTGCAGTAAATTTGGCATAAATGATGCAAGGAGCTTTTAATCTTGGTGGAAAGGAGCTTGATGGCATTAAAGGCTGAAGAGGAATATTATTCTCATCCTGAGGAACTTTTTAAAGTCCTGACTACAATGACATCCATTAGTTCCTCACTCTTCACAGGAGTCGGTTCCAGTTTTGTAACATGATAAAAAATACATTCTATTTCTTCTCTCTTCTTTGTAGTTCATAAATTTGATTATATTTTCTTCACTCAGCCACAAAGATATTTTTTTTTTAAATTAAAAGGAAGATACTTCTGTTAATGATTAATTAATTTACCCCATTGATCAAAATACTTTTGCCAGTTTGTTGATTTCTTTCTGCTAATTCATATGTAAAATCAACAGCATCTTTAAGGACATCTGACAAAGTCGCTTCATACGGAGAACTGCAGGCACACCTCAGCTGGGAGGGCTGCACGGTTGCAGTAAGGCCACCCTGCTGGCATAAGCCCAGGTACAGCATCATAGTTATTGCTCCATCATGATTTTCTTGTCACAACCATGAGGAGACAAACTATTTCATCACTATCCTACCGCTGACTGCTGTGGTTAATCTATACATTTCTAATTGCAAGTCTTTTAGGAGTTTAAAACTAGCTATTTAATCTCCTTGTGTTGCCATTGTTTTTTAAAGGCCCAGTCACCAGTAAACTTACACTTGACATCTGAATTTCTCAGATTTGTGTTCTGTCATGGAGACTACACTGTGTTCAGCTGAGGTTGGTTAATATTTCCAGTTTTAGTCAGGATTACTCAATTACCCAACTTACAGCAGCCAGCCAAGAAAACTGATTTGCCTGGACTGCTGTTTGTTTTTTTCCAGAGGCTCATCTTGCACAGATGGTGGTAGACAATAAGTTGACCATGAGGCAGAAATGTGTCCTTGTGGCCAGGAATGCCAAGGGTCTCCTGGGATGCATTTAAAAGGAGCATGGCCAGTAGGTCAAGGGACCTGATCCTCCCCTTCTACTCTGCTCTGGTGAGGCCACATCTGGAGTACTGTGTCCAGTTCTGGGCTCCACAGTTCAAGAAAGAAAGGGAACTGCTGGAAAAGACTGGAGAGAGGATCTCATCAGTGCTTATAAATATCTAAAGGGTGGATGTCAAGAGGATGGGGTCAGACTCTTCTCAGTGGTGCCTGGTGACAGGACAAGGGGCAAGGGGCACAAACCGGGACACAGGAAATTCCATCTCAATGTGAGGACAAGCTTCTTTACTTTGAGGGTGACAAAGCACTGAAACAGGCTGCCCAGAAAGGTGGTGAGTCTCCTTCTCTGGAGATACTCAGAACCCGCCTGGATGTGTTCCTGTCTAACCTGCTCTAGGTGAACCTGCTTTGGCAGGAGGGTTGGACTAGACAATCTCCAAAGATCCCTTCCAGTCCCTACCATTCTGTGATACCTGACCAGTACTGCATGGGCAGAGCAGTTGTGTTTGTGTCCCCAGGGCAGCAGCGGTGCCCTGGGAGCTGGTTCTCATCACTGCAAGGGAAAACTCCAGGTCTCCCCTCCCCAGCAGGGCCTGAACAATCGTGTTATCAGTGTTTTCCTCAAACTTTAACTAGCACACCCAGCCAGCCAAAACTGCTGCTGTACCATCAAGCTAATCGATGCATCATCAAGTTAGCAAGCCATCTGCAGCTAAAACACGAAAAAAGTACTGTGCAGTACTGTGCACTGTAAAATTCTTCATTTCTGTATCATGCTTTTGACTTAAATTTTTTATTATTTTTTTTACAGGAGAATTAACTTTGCTTTTCTTGCATGTGGTTCAGGAATAACTTTGACTTTTATTTGTAAAAGTTTGAAGAATGAGGATTAATTACCATATGTAGGAAAGAACATGTGCTCTTTCAATCAGCATTGACTCCTTTAAACCGAAGAGGGAAAACAGCAACCAACAATGCTGCCAAAATAAATGTTTAATGGAGCACAGGGTTGTAATTTTCTCTATAATGAGGCGTAGCATCTCTAGGAGCAAAACGGGTACCATCTCTGCAGACAAGCATGTACTCAGAAACATAAAGCCGCAATACACAGAGAAGTCTTCGCAGTTTCAAGCTACAGACAATACAGGCCGGGAATAACTCAACAGACTTTATTAATATTCAAACAAGCAGCTGTCAACACTTCATCCAAGAACAAGCTGAAGCTCCTTACATTGCTTTTACGACCATAATAGTTGGGTTCATCGGCAGTAGATTGGAAAACGTGCAATACTAATGAACCCTCCCTGCTTCTCCTGGTCTACCATTTAATCCTTCCTAAAGTGAAAAACATTTACTACATATGCAATACCACACTCCCAAGAGACTCCAGGTTCAAAAGAGATGTTTCAATTTTGTTTCTTAGCAACATACATCCAATAAAAGTGAAACACTATACAAACCATAATATATTTGTGTTGTTTTAATCTATAATGCAGTACTTTGCCAGTGGTAAGGAAGTGTACTGCTACAGGATCTTGACAATGTCTGTTATAATTAGACATACGCATTTTTTGTTTTCCCATGCTAGATTACCTGCTGCAGAATATATTTCTGAAGACACTATAATGTATTAATGAATAATAAATGAAGAGGTAAGTTCTGCTCTAATAAGGGCACACTTGCCAGGCTTATAGTCTGGTCTGTTACATAGGAAGAGGCTGCTTGATGTCGCATTTGTAGGCAACACTTGGGCATCTTATGAGAACTTGATTTCTAGAATGAGTATCCCTTTCCATCTGGGGCTAAAAGGATTTGTACAGCACTTCTTTCTTTGGAAGGACAGTAGGCATAGCTTAATATTTTCTTCTCCTCACTCCAATGCCTGACTTGATGTGGCCAAAACCAGTTACGTGGTTTCTTGACTTTAATGTCACGTCAAGGAAGAGGAGGAGCCAGCTAGGTCTCCAAAGGCACATAGGGAAATATGCCCTACAGAGGAGCTTTCAAGGTTTCACTCACCACAGCTATAGCTATTCCCCACCATCATTTGGCATAATTGCTTCCCCAGTGTCTGCAAAGAGGCACAGAAAACATGGAATTTGGCTTCTTCCTGTGCTTTTTATCCTCCTCCTGTATATGTTTATCTTTAAAATTCAGAAATGACTCATCTCTAGAAAAACTGTCGTACTTGTATTCTGTAAGTGCCTGGTAATAATGGTTGTAGCACATGAACACTGAATTTTCGATAGGCAAATATTAGAAAGGTGGAAGCGACAAACCCCACTGTATAAAAAAGTGCTGTGTTGTTATTTAATGCAGCATGTGAGATAAAAGAAAATAGCATAAACGGCATCCTGTCTTCCATCAGCTTGGAAGATATCCGATTTAAGAAATACCATGTTTCCAGTTCACATCACGATTCACCTTCCTGAGGAATCTCCTGACCCGCTCCTCTTCATGCTGATCTTACACATTATGTTCCCTACATTAGGCACTTCTACAGACTAACTCATATTCTCTAGTAGTCTGAGCTGAAGAAATCAGTCTGAAATATTCAGAGAAAGCTGGTTTGCTGGGAGGCCTGTAAGTATGTTGTACCATAGATACAACTTATGAATTATTTAACACTGAAGGAAAACAATACCATGCAGAAACACCAGGTGGAACTAGGAAGAGAGGAAAGAAGAAAGAAAAACAACTCTCTTTATAGTTCGCCAAGTTTTCTGAAGAAATACTTTTTCTAAATGCAGTTTATGTAGAAAATTACTTACTTACTTACTTATATTTCACTAATTATCAGCTTCTCTGGATGCATACAAAATTTAACAGGCTGATTGGCTCTTTAAAGCAGAGAAGCAAACAATCTACTCAGAAATAATGAATATGATAACTCAGCCTAATATGATAGCCCAGCTTGACATCTCTCTTTGCATGCAAAGTCTGGTGGCAAGACATAAACTGTCCTCATACTGTGTTCTAATTACCTGATTTTTTCTGAAAAGCTGAACACTTGCTGAGGTCACCTGAAAGTTGTGGCCACTGCCTGCTCCTGTAAATGGGGTTATAAAAGTCAACATGCTCTGTCAAAATAGCAGAGGAAATGAAAGGGAAGTTTCTCTCCTGGAAATAGTTAATTCAGCTGACTTGAGCCACCTCAACAACATGAAAGAAGGTCTTTTTCCTAGTAGAGACCAATGCAATGCAGGTCTCTCTCGATAGCTAACCCTCTAATTTGCACTTAAACCCTGAATAGGAAATCACCCTCAGCTGTAGTGAAATGCTGCCCACACATTTTGCAGAGGGCAAGGAGCCAAAAATAATCCTGAATCAAAGTTTTGGAGCAGCCTCTGCTTTTTGCCTCATGGACAGCTGTCAGAGGAGGAGGTGCTTTGCGGTGGCAGCTCCAAATCACCTCTATCCTTGGTAAAGAAGGGTGCACATCCATCTCTATGTAGAGAAATTCTATTAGGAAGTACTTTGGATTTTGTGTCTTTAGCTTTTGCTTCTACAGGAAATAGAGTTGCCAGATCCTGAGGTTTGTAGGATCCAGCAAAATGGACAATAAAATCTTCCACTGCTGTTCATGTGCCCTGTGCCTATTTTCATACCTTTTTATTAGTTTTGATACCCATTTAGATACACTGCTAAAGTTTAAGTGGCTCCCCAAGTTGAAATATTTCACTTTTTTACCATTAAACAATGTAGGATACATTTGAAGGGTTTTGTTTATGTATGTCAGTGTATAATGCTCACAAAGGCACTAATAGCAAAACCTTAAAAATTCTGTTTGGTTAGAAATATTTACTGGTGAAATTATGTAAAAAATGCATTACTTGTAATAATTAATCAAGCATTCAGTACCCAGCATTCAAAGTGATTTTCTTACATTTGATGTTTACTTGGAGGCATTAATGTTTTCTGGATAGAGAAGAGCGATCATTCATACTGGGTTTTCTGTATAAGTACTCCTTCACAAATCAGCATTCACCCTTCATACACTTCTCTGGGATTTACCTTCCTCCTGAGCATTACAATCAGGGCACTTATTTGCTAGATCAGTTACAGAAAGAAAACACAAAAAGGTCTTGAATACAATCAAAGCATATTTTCTTTCATTTGCAAAAATGCTCACTATGTACTCAGTTTTCTATTTACAAAAAAGAAAAAAGAAAAAAAAAAAGAGTTTCTTTCCACTATGTTAATTTTCTCCTTTTTATTTCACGTCTGAGAAGCCAAATTATAATAGCTTGTAACTGGAAGGCCAGTTCATACTCTCTTACCTCCTGTAATAATTCACCCCTGTGCAAAAAACGTTAATGTTGCCCAGCAGAGCAGCATTTATACCTCATTTACAGAGCATAAATTACATAGTCCAGGGTTATTGCACATTAGGTTTTCTACCCCATAATTTAAAACTGAACATAATCAATTAAATTACAGACTCTGCAACGTTGCCTTTCCAGAACACGTTTGCATGTTCTCGGTGCTACTGTGTGTTGTAAAAATCTGCACACAGAGGAAATACTGGTGCAACAAAAAAGAAAAAAGAAGAGAAGATCTTCTTTCCCTCAGCAAAATCATATCATAAACTGTTTTCTCCAAACAATCTAGCTGGGAACTCACCTCTACAAAACATAATAGGAGTGTTTGCAACCAAACACTAGTTTACAGCAGGTATGCATGTCATAGCATTTAATAAATATAACTGAAAAACTATATGCTTTGGTCACAAGTCAGGTTGCTCCTCAGAAGCAACACCATCACATGATTTTTACAAAATCATGCAACAAAAAAGCGGAAAGGCAATGTAATGTTGCAGGAGCACCTCTGCTATGAGGACAGGCTGAGAGAATTGGGGTTGTTCAACCTGGAGAAGGCTCCGGGGAGACCTTATAGCAGCCTTCCAGTATCTGAAGGGAGCCACAGGAGAGCTGGAGAGGGACTCTTTGTCAGGGAGTGTAGCTAGAGGATGAGAGGTAACAGTTTTAAATTGAAAGAGGGGAGATTTAGGTTAGATATTAGGAAGAAGTTCTTTCCTGTGCGGGTGGTGAGGTACTGGAACAGGTTTCCCAGAGAAGCTGTGGCTGCCCCATCCCTGGAAGTGTTCAAGGCCAGGATGGATGGGGCTTTGAGCAACCTGCTCTAGTGGGAGGTGTCCCTTCCTGGCCACGGCAGGGGGTTGGAACTTGATGATCTTTATGGTCCCTTCCAACTCCAACCATTCTATGATTCTAAGATTTTATGTGGGCCTCTGTGACAGTGGGGCTGAGACTGATTTAATTACTTCATACTGACTGTTTATGCAAATGGATCAGCCAAGCCCTGTAATATTAACACTATGGGCTAAACTGCTATAAATACTTCTGACAAATTGAGCTGGAAAAAGAGATAAGGCTTTAGAGCTTCCTGCTTTTACTTTGACTTCAGTATGCTAACAAATGTTAATAATATGCTAAATGCAGATCTCAGAATATAAAGGTGTCCCCTCAGCTCTCTAACAGACAGGGGAAGGACAGTTCCCCTTCAAAGACTGCGACTCTTCAAGATGCGCTGACCAGATATATGTATATTAAGATGCTGATGATCTCCAGGCATTTGAGGGAAGATGCAAAGGGGCAACCACATCTTTCACCACTGCAGAGTCTGGAGGCTGTAGGTGGTGGGTAAAACACATCTCAAGAGCTGCTGGCATGTAGAAGCATGGATGAAAAGGAGACATTTCAAGCATGCAGCTATTCCATCCTTGTTTATGCTTACACAGAAATAAGTATACGTCTCTGAAGTGTTGACTGGGCACGCCAGCGAGGCATTTTTCCTGAAGCAGGCACCTGAACATGAAGCCTCAGCTGCAGAGAAGTGTTGAATAACAGCGTGGGCTGACGCTATCACTGATACCTCAGAAGTGTCTGAAATACCTGTGCTGTCAGTTCCCGTCCCTTTTGGTGGACTCTGGCAACGCAGCTGCCACCTGTCTTGGGAAAAGAGGTCTAAACAGTTGAACTCTCTCCTGGCAAAGGAAGAATGAGGTCTAACACCTGCAGGGAGGGCTTTCTGTGACAATTGGGACTCACTTTGGGTCTTTCTATTACCTATTTTCATTTCAGATGGCTGGCACCTTTTGATCTGAAGGCAGCATTGGTGTCTGCTTCCACAGGAACATAGATTGTGGGTTTTTTTTAAATCTATCTTCTGTGGCAAAAAAAGCAATGGAGAAAAAGCATTAAGAAGAATTTAATGCCAAGGAAAATCAGAGAACTAAGGCCAGCAGCAGTTCAATCTGCTTTGGTTAAATTAACAGCTTAAGCAACACTGACATGTCTTTAGAGGCATACCCTTGCCAAAGATGCCATGGACACCTATGCAGCCAGTTCTCACAACAGCGAAAAAGAGTGATATTTCGCAACATGTGCTCAGTAACTTGAATAAATGCCCTGCTATGGACGAGGTGGTCCATCATTCAGCCTGTTTGAGTATCCCTGTGAGCAGCTGGTACCCTGCCTGGTACTGGCAAAAGCAGCTGTCTGGCCCTGGGAGAGAGACACAAACACACACATATTTACGCTTGCTGTCAGCCATTTCTCCATTGCCCTTCTAAGCACACCCTTAACCCTTCAGACTCCCTGCGTGGCCTCCTCTACCACTGCTCTCATCTACCTCTGGCTCTCCAAAATATGTCCCCAAACCCATGCTTCAAAATTAATTCCCCGAGGCTGTCCTGTGGTAGCATCTGCTCCAGAAGCACCAGCCCACAGGCTGATCTGTAGAAACCATCCGCTAAGAGGTTTGGTGCATATTGGCCCCTCTCTACCTCAGTAGCGCTACAGAGCCGTGTCAAGAGGTTGGGGTACCTGTGGTTGAGAGAAAAGCACATTTTCTGTGCTTATTTCTATGTTTTCATAATATCTAATGAAGTGGCACATAAAGATAATAATGCAACAGACCTTCTGAAAAAAAAGCATTTTATATTCACCCCAGTATTTTTCCTTATCAGAATGAGCTGCATTCTGCCTCAGAAAACAAATAGGAGGCTTTTGCAGGCTTGTAAGAGCTGTCGCTTGCTGAAATGAGCTCTCAGAGATCAGTAAGATTTTAGGGTAAACCATTCTGTACAAAAAGAGAAATAAGTTTTTTGAAAACCTCGCATAAAAAGGAACTGTCATCACAGGGAGACACTGAAGCAGCTTTATTATTTGAGTCCTCAAAGCAAAATTTGCCAAGATTTGTAAATGGCAGACAAAAGGAGAGGAGCATCTGCCAGGGAGGAGAAGAGTACAGCACAGCCCAGGTGGGATCTCTTTCCACAGCCCAAACAAAACAGGTAGAGACACAGTTAGAGACATCACTTTGTCAAAAGCAATTTTTCATTAGTAAGCCTCAGTGCAAAGATGGGGCAAATGGGAATGTACAAGCTCGGATGCACCATATACCAGGAAAACACATGATGCAACCACCAGTGCAAAAACGAGTAGGTTACAGAACTGTGATTTCTTGGGTGGCTTATGTACTCCTGGGGTTCAGGATCTGGTTGCTCTTAGGAAGGGGAAATGATTGCATTTGTCTGTTCACCAGAGGGCTATATACAGGCAGGGTTATATCCCTGTTAGCAATCCCCACTGTGGTGAGTTCCCTGGGAGGCTACAAGTTTCCTTTAAGAACACGTTAGACAAATAACTGCCAGAAATGACATAAGTATAGGTCATCCTGCCTCAGGCAAAGTCATGGACTAGATCACCTCTAGTCCAGTCTTATTGTTTATAATATTCACAGCTCTGTGGAAAATGCTAAGGAAATAGATGGAGGTTTTACAGAGGAGTATCTCCTAGAGGAATAATAAACAAGGGTGGTTTTGCACTATTAGGAAAACAAAACAAAATGAAAATAGAAATAATAGGACAATGTTCTGCCATTGCACTGCATTTAAGAGACCTGTTTGCTACACAAGTAAATGGAGAGGATGATCTGCTCAAGAGAAGAGGATGAGTTGCTAGTCAGACTAGAGAATAACCCACTGCAGAACAGGCAATATGCAACTATTGGATGAAAACCAAAAGTTTTGCAAAGCCATCCCCACAGATCCTTGTCTTAAGGCTAGATCACCACTTAGCATGTACCTCAAAAGCCGTGGAAGAAACTGGAAGGTTTAAAAATAACCCTGGCTTGCCTGTCACCAAAAAGTCACTGGAAATGGCTCTTTCTCAGTTCGCTAAGCTGGAAGACTGGTTTGCAAAGAGAAATAGGGCCTACCAGGATGGATATGTCCCAATTCAAGTGGTGTCAGAGCCAGCAAGGTCTGAGCAGGGCTGCACACGAGGTCAGGGTGAGTGGGATGGGTGGTCTCTGGGCCAGCCAGGTATCTCCAGGGATGCTCAGAGTACTAAGTACTCCCAGGGGCTCATGGGGACTACCCATAGCTGTTTGGCACCCTCATAGCTGGAAGTGATTTGAGGAACATCTGTAATGCAGTGTAATTTCTATCCTTTGAAGGAATAGAAAAAATACATTTTTTTTGTGAATTAGTGCAATTTCTTCAAAGTCAGGTAACTATAGAAGATCTTAGAAAGTTTCTAGATGCGCTACATTGTCACTTAAGATTTATCAATGTGTTTTGTCCTGTTGTGTAAAAATATAGCTGTGCTTTGATAGGGAAATAAGGCTTTTGTAGAAGGAAGAGAGAAATGAAATAATCACAGTTGATGGAGACAGGACTCTCTTTTCCACATTCGAAAAGTGTGGGTGAAAAAGCCATTTCATAACACCAGCAAATGGTACTTGCTCTGGCCATCATTTTGAGCCCCGGCAGTTAAATTCTAGAACTATCTTTTCTGGGGGAAAAAAAAGAAAAAAAAATCTCTTTCTGGTAGATCATGTGGTGCTAGTGAAAATAGTGAGGCTGAAGACAGGTGTTCTCCCTTGGGTAGCAACCCAGCAGCACTGAGTCAGAGTGACATTTTTTACAGACTCTCAGACAAAATATATGGAAATTGCTCTGGAAATTGCCGAACTCCAAGCTTGTCAGTGCCCAGAGCACTTGGGAGATGGACACAGCCTGTGCCTGAAGACCAGCTTCCTTACAATGCCAGCAAATCGGTGTTTATGTCAGCAATGTCTTCTTTCTGTGGTAACTGAAGTCCACTATATGAACAAACTTGTGAATAAGGGTACCTAATGAACTGGGAGCCCAGCACCCTTCATCAACATTAGTTCTTGATCTATGCCCCTGACTCCAAGAGTGTTTCCATCCACTCCTCTCTGACATTTGCATAGGCGGAAACAGAGGAGTACAGGGGTGGAGGGGATCTGCTGGGTCACTGAATCCAGTCCCCATCAACCGCAACACATGTTTTGATCAAAGGGCCCTTTCCTGTACACGCTCCACATACAAATGGCCTGCCACAAGCTTGAAACCTGTAGGAAAAGACCAATTGTGATACCTTTTCTGTACCAGAGGAAATATTAGGAGAAACTGAAAGCATTTCCAGTTGCCACAGTCACAGGTTATCTGATGGATGCTTCAAGATAGGTCATGGCCTGTATTGTGAGTGAGGGATACACTATGCCCCTTCCTACCAAACTGCCCAGCAGCATAACATCACAAATTGCCTCAACTCTTGGTATGTGAACTGGACACACTATGTCTGCCTTTGCAAGTAAAAAACTCAATAAACATGGATTTGTAGAGCAAAACCATGGGTGCTGAGGACCTGTCACTGACATAACAAAATTTAGGAGGAATAACTGTTAGTCTGATCCCCAGGACCACATGGGGGCACATTGGGTGTGCAGTGGAGACATATCTGGTTTAATTTCCTCCAGGGAACCCCATTCACGCACTCTGCAGCTTTGCTGTGATGCCACCCACGCTGCAGTGCAAGTGAGTGGGGACCACCAGGACTTCCATTTCCAAATGACATTCCTGGTCTGGCTTAAAATGCTGATGTAGATGCTAATGACTCACCTGAGAGTGTTATGCCATCAAGAGCACTTGTGTGTGCCCTCTCTCCTACCCCCTCAGAGTAAAGTGCGTGTGTAGGAAACATCTGGTGACAAATTGTGCATTTAGATGATATAAAGAAATTCCTCTTTGTGCCTTACGGGTGATCAGTGGACACCCAGAAGGAAATAATATTAGGTTAAAGGATGCTGCACAGGAGCAGCGGAATAGCATCGCCTCCTCTTGCAGGTATCTGTGTATCACAGACGTCTTCTGTCTCCAGCAATTCTCCTTTTCTTTTTGCAGCTCTTGCTGTGAGAAGTGGCTAGGAGGGACATGAAGCTCTTTGATGAAGAACAAACCTGAGAGCTCAGAGTAGTTCAAAAAATTCTCACTGCTCATAAGAGCTGAGCCTTGACAAGACCCTCTCCCTTCAGACTCGGAGGACTCCTTCAGACACCAAACTTCAGGGAAACGAGCTTGTGCAGGTCGCCTTCATTTTATTTTTAGAGAAGAGAAATAGGCCACACATTTTTCAGAGATGTGCTTAGTGTCTGTCAGTTACTGAGACCGCAGCCTCATGAAGGGAACAGGCTTTAGACTTAAGTAACCCACACCCAGCTGTCATGGACTGGAGCCTGTACACTGCGATGTCCTCTCCACCCCAGCTTTTAGACATTAAAAAAGAAACTCTTGACACACTTGATATGATATGAATGGTAGAAAATAATTAACTGTTCCATCCTGTCTTAAGTAGGAGTCAATGCTCTTATTATTCCTTATGTATAAGAATATATCCTGCAGTGGGATTACACAACGTCTAGAAGTGCAGACACAGAGTATGCTGCTGATGAAAGAGTTTACTGAGTTTGCATGAGACCTGTGTTTGGCAGGAGAAGTCAAGTTGACAGATGTTCAAGGAACTAACATCTAAGATAGGAGGATACTATCTTTTCCCCCAAACTCAAAAGGAACGTATATCTATAGGTTTCAGTGCTGTTCTTACATCCAGTATTAGAAACCTTGCTTTATCCATTCATTAAATCAGCACCCATTTATCACCACAGCTGACTGAAATGATCCTAATGATAAATGGCTTGTTACACAAAAGGCAATCGAGGGAGAATTAGTGACATTAAGAATATTTTACAGTTTAAATTATAGTAAGTCTTCTTTCCCATAAAATTATTTCTTTCAGTAATCCATTCTGACTTTAGTATCTCCTGAACTAGAATTAGTGACGTTAATACATTTTTTACTATTCAAATTATGGTCCACTTTTTTTCCACAGCTGGGTATTTCATTTTGTAAAGGAGACTAAATTAACATCCGTACAAGGAGATTATTTAACTTAACAAGAAATCTTTCCATGGTTGGATGAGGTAATAAAAAAGATCTTAATTATTTAAAGATACTGATAAAGCTAATTAAAAATAAAAAATTATGAAAGGTATGCTTTTTTTATGAGAATCTGGAAATTTCTGTACTTTTCTGTTCAAAAGCCTGACACTCTTCTTTTCATACATACTTGTTATGGTAAAAATCCTAGAGTTCATCAAAAAGAGAAGAATCACCATCTGAAGAACGTAGAATTTGTACACCGTTTCCTATTTTATCATTCACAGGCTCACACAGACCAAATTAATGAACACATTGACCTCTTTTTAAAAACACTAATAGCTTTAAAGACTTGGATCTACTAGATCTATGGGAGACAATGAAGATTTATTTAAGAGAACTAATTACACCTTATTATCCATAATGAATGCCTTTCCAATTAATATTGTAAGAGCAGAAATTGCGAGGTAAAAAAATCTCATCACAGGAGGAACAGGCTTCTGAGTGGCAGCCCCTAGAGTATGGCTACTGCCGTGCAAGCAGAGCAGCTCTGGAGGGAGGGCCAGAACCTGCAAGCCCTTACTGAGGCTATCCTTAGCAAATTATATCACTATCTGTCTCTCCATATCTGATATATAACGCTAGCTTTACAGGAAATGTAATGAGACTTGTAATGGACTTCATCTGCCTTTTAATAACACTGTGCTCAGGAGAAAATCATTCTGAAAGGCAAAATCATTATTATGACTGGTTTAACACAGGCAGGAGCTGAAAGGCAGTAATGTTAGTAATATAGCTATTTATTAAAGCAAAAAAATGTTAACCTGGAAAAAATGTACTTTCAGAGCCTAATCCTAGAGATTTTTTTCATCGTGCACAGAATCTATTAAAGTCAAGGTATTGATGATTTACAGAAATAGGTCATTAGGTAGTATTTTAGTCAAGTATCACAAAAACACCTTAAATTCCATCAGAGAACATGGTTTGCGTGTTTCCACAGCCACTTCCTGCACTTAAAAAAAAAAAGACAATTAACCCATTTTCTTCTCAAAAGAGATTATGCAAAGGGACCAGAAGCAAGTACCAAGCCTGTTGTATGAGTCCAAATCCTGCATGGTCCAGAAACATGGTGCATCCCAGGCAGTCCATGTGTGCCATCAGTGAACTTTGCAACAGCAGATATTCCCTCCTTGGGGCCACAGAAAACATTTAGATTGTCCACCAACCTGCTTTGCACCTTGTTATTGAAAGATGTGACACAATACTGCTGCCTTCTCCCAGCATAGTTTTTTTCTTTATTCAATTTGGTTAGAAGGAGTGATGACCTGAATTATGAGCTTGAGAGTTAGCTAGCTAGAGCTAGATTTAGCCTTCCTGTTGCCCCAGGGCACTGGCTTTGGTAGAGCAGTTTCAGTTCATCTCTGCACTTGGTGGAACCAGTTTTCACAAAAATGTTATCCAAGAAAGTGGAAAAACACAAGATTACTGGACTGTGGTATTATGGTGTGTTCTGGTGAATGAAAACAGCCGAGAGGGCACTGGAAATGTCCTAAAGAGTGAGGGAAGAAACTGCATCTGAATACCAGCCACAGTTCGTCTGCCGGTATCACCTTCTGTTCATGGAAGTGTCATGGTGACAACAGGGGGAGTACAGCTCATGTCATCCTGGAGAGGGCAGCTGGTTTGAGCCTAGCACACAGGATCACTTCTCAGGTGATGAGGTTCAGGGGGATGGTACAGCATCTACAGCATGCACCAATCCACCCCAGAGCAGTCCCTAACTCCAAAACCACCTAGCTCACTCAGGGTTCAACCAAAAAAGCTTGCCTTCATTTGTGTCCCACATCTCAGCCCTTTCTGCTGGCTCTGTGCATGACGTAAGAAGGCAGAGATCTACTAGAGGTCAACCAGTTGCTGCAGAATTTATCACTGGTTGTCATAACACAATGCATGACATGTGCCCAATGCTTCAGTCTTATCTCTCTGTATTAATACAAGTCTTACACCACATGAACGCATTACTCTTTAATTTTTAGTTTCTAAGCCCTCTACATTTTCAGGTCTACATCTTAACAAATTGCATACTTGGAGTGCACAAAAGGCATATTTATATCTCCAGAATTCTTAGTCTCTGTAAAATATCAACAGACCAAGTAAAAACAAAACAACCAAAACCAGATTACTGAAGCCAGGTATCTAACATATTAACTTTCCTTGATTTGTCTTGGTTAAAAGGCCAAGAAAATAGATCATAGAGCTGTAATTACTGCTTTTCTTGTGATAAAACAGTAAAATGAACTGGTTTACAAATAGTTATTTAATTTGACTTCTCGTTTGAAGACTGATTATGCAACCTTCATCAATGATTTATTTATTTGAAGTTCTTTATCAGTCATTTTAGCACCAGAGGCAAAGCCAGTTCTCCTGTGGGCAAACTTCAGTCTAAGACTCACTGAAGTATTTATGGAATGAGCTATTTACTTCAAATCTGGAACATGCAAAAAATGTGCTTTCCGCAGTGTGGAAAACCAGCAGATACACTCCAAGTGCCTGATTTCATCAAATGAACTGAACTTTTACTTAAGCCATACAGATTGGGATAGTATATGTGTTTACAGTTACGACAGCTACATCTGTAGCATACTTACAGCTATGGCAAATCGTTCAGGATGAAGTGAAAACCCGGCTTCTTTAAAAATTTTTTATAATTTCAGTGACACACCCTGTGCATTTTGGCCTGTATTTGCTGGGTTTGCTGTAAACTTGCCATGCCCTTTCTAGTGTTCTTTGTTAGCTGCAGCTTCCTGCTCTGGCTTAGATATAACTGTACTTTGCAAAGCTACAAAACCAGCTTGTATTCTGAGAAAGCTTGCAGGATCTTTTCCCTCACACACAAAGGTGAGAAATGCATCTATGTTTTGCACTTTAACAGAAAAAAAAAAAAATAAATAAAAAAATAAAAAAAAGAAAAAGGAAGAGAGGAGCTGAGACTAAAGTAGCCTGTGGAAGAGGAGAAATGCCCAAAAGAGTGCGAAGACAGGATTTGTTTTAATTGATAAATCCTTTTCTTCCCTAGCATTTTCATTGAGGCTCTTTATCAAGTCAAAAAGTTACATAAGGTGGCAGATTTTAGTATTACCTGTCTTGACAGTTCCAGAAGAAAGGTAAAGCTCTGAAAGACAGCAAGAGGAGGACTCTCTGGTTTCACCTAAGCAAGGTTGCAAATTATTTAAACCAGATCCTGTTTTCTTACACAGTTCTGTCCCTGTTTGTGAGGGAGGACAGATAAGGGAGTGCACACACTTGCAGCCAGACAGCTCCTGAGCATGTACAGGAATTCACAGGGCCATCAGACATTGATTTTACATGGGCTGGTACAAAATAGACTCTGGAATGACACCACCAGGACACAATCATCCAAGCCAAAGCCCAATACCCTACCCCATTAAGAAACCCACTCCTTGTGCTTTATTCTATGTAGGTCTATTGTGTTCAATACCAGAAGCAAATTGATTTTATTGGAGAGTAAGTAGCATGCACTGTGCTGGGAAATGCCACATCCCTGGCGGTATCACTGTCCCTTAAGAAGGGTTTCACACAGAGGGAAAGAGGAAGAGGTTGTGCCTTCAAAAGATTTTGCTGCATAGGAGAGTGGTAATAAGTAACAAACATTTTCTCCCTACCCTACTGAGACAATGTCTTCATATCAGGAAAAGATGTTTTATAAATACACTAAGAAATTTACCTCAAATACTACTGTAAGGAAAAATCCAGCATAGCTGGAGACACAAGGAAAGACGGGATCTCCCAGCACTGTCCAGAGAAAGCTAACCAACTTGATGTCCCAGCAGGGGAAACACTGTGTACTTAGTGCACATTCTCTCACTGGCTGTTATTGAAAGCCATTATGAGCTTGAAGAGAGAAAGCAGTTTGGCTGCATCTTTCCCAGTGCAGTAACTCCAGCCAACTGAGTGCCTGAAGCAGGATTNTTTTTTTGTCTCTGTACTCATTAACAAAAAATATATATATATATCTCCCAGTACCCTGGGATGAAGAGAGAGGGAGGTGCAATAACAGCCATTAGCACAACGCCTCCAGGTTCAAACATCACTACTACCTCTTCCAAAGTCAGCAAAGATGTGCCTTTGGCTAGAGGCCAAAACAGAAGGTATATTACAGGCGGTCCCAAAAGCTTTGATATGTTCCAAGTGCAGTAGGTATGTCTAAAGTGAAAAAATAGAGATGCACCTGGGCTGAGCCATGACAGGAGGGAGCTGCCCTCGTCGTGGAAGCCAGATCCATCTTCTCGTGAGCCCACCCCATTCAGATGGCTATTGTGCAGGGAGGATGACCATCAATGTGTTCTTGCTGGAATGCAGCTGAGGACAGGCAATTGGATGCCATAGAGCAGTGCTAGGGCTTGAATGCTGAAATAAAGGGTGTTGTGGTGCCAGCTTATTGCCTGCCATATGTAAAATAGCAGAAAACTTCCCTAGCCCATCCTGCACAAAGCAGAGTCACTATTTGGTCTCTGATGGGAAAATGTCAGCATAAGCAAAGGGCTCTAGGCCAAGGAAGACTGATAACGCTTCTGCAAGTCTCCCCACCTTTGTAATTAAAAGGGGAAATGAAAAAAGGATTTAGATCGTATTGAAAGAAAAGGCACCAGGGAGCAGATTCAATTTTTAAGCCATCACAGAAATTCTCTAAAATTCAATTACAGTGATGTAGATCTGACATAGGTTGTATTATTATAGTACCCCAGAGAAGGTCAATAAAGTGTATTGTAAGGTCTCCTCAAGATTTCATCAGGACTATAATATAGATAAGTCTCATTATTTCACATGTTTTGCAGCTGCTCTAACTTAATTTTCAGGGGTGTCATCATATAATTATCAAAGATGATTAAATTTTATGCCCCCAGATCTTGCAGGTTATGTCTACAGGGGAAAGAGTTCAAACCTATTATAAAATAGCAAAGATATAATTAGACTCTGGGGAGTGAATAAATAAATCACACTAAGCAAAAAAGGGCAACAAATCTATGAACAGACCAGCGCATTTACAGCTGAAGTTAATGTCATATGATGAAATGACCGAAGTACTGCAAACCTGCAGGTATTTCACAGAACCTTGACTTTTAACCACTTACCAGTAAAATATCTCTATTCATTTAGAGACAAATTCTGTCCACACTGACTGATGTTTTCATCTTCTCTACAAATACAGATGGGCCACAGTGACTTAATATTGCATGTGTGGGCCAGATTTTGCCTCCAGCACTCACTGTGAAATTGCAAGTGTACAATATTTATGCATATTTAAATTCACATTAAGTTCACAAGTCAAAAAGAAGGCAAAGGTTGGTGGTGGGTTTATTTTGTCTAACCACAGGCACGTACTATCACCTGACATGCCCTTGATATCTGGGGTGTCTGAATGGGGCTGGCAGTTAAGGCACAAAACTTGTGGGAGAGGTCTGCCCCCTTGTGAAACAGCAGCTGAAGATTCAGAGGCATGGTGGGATCTAAAATGACCCTAGATGCCATTATGTTTTAGCAAGTTAATTTTTTCCTGAGGGGTTATTTAGCTGTGGAGTTTGATCCAGTGCCTGCGGAAGGATCCAGGTGTTTTGGTCACCAGGGAAGGTCCCGAGA
The DNA here is from genome assembly GCA_013400375.1 of Thinocorus orbignyianus. Taxonomy (NCBI): domain Eukaryota; kingdom Metazoa; phylum Chordata; class Aves; order Ciconiiformes; family Thinocoridae; genus Thinocorus; species Thinocorus orbignyianus. Next base: position 1,572,563 of record VXBW01007510.1, on the reverse strand, counting down.
CAATTTTTATCATTTGCCTGTGTGGGTCAGGGATTTAATCCAGGACCATCCATTTATCAGTCTGTACCCTTCGTGAGGTAAGGGAATAAATTAAGAATTGCTGATTGTGCTAATGTCACCTTGAAAAAATATTGTGGGAATAGTGGACAAGAGATTATGAGAATGAGGAGAAATGTGGAGAAGCTGAAAACACCAACCCATCAGTGAGCAAAGAGCTAGTGGTCCTTTCTGCCTGTTTGAAGACGCCAGCTCATGTCAATGAAAACTGATGAAAATATCTTGCATTTGGAAATTTCATGACATAATACTGAGTCCTTTAAGCTATCTGAAGCATCAGGTGTCAACCACTTCCCAGGCAGCAAAGTCTCTGCACTGCTCAAGACGGCTATGCCTGCACATTGAAATCTTATCACACAGAAGCTGATTTACTGCTGGACTGTAGGGTCTGCTGTCCCCCTTCTGAGTGCCTGCCATGGCCTCAGGGTCTAGAAGCACCTCTACAGCTCCACAGCCTGACCCAGCCCCCTGGAATCTGCCATGACTGGTCCACATCAGGCTTGCTTTCACCAAGCACATTTTCTTGGACAGCCCTCTGTTGGTTCATGAATTTCCTTGGAGCAGTTGCACCTGCTGCATTTGCAGTGTGAGGGGAGGATGCTTAGAGCTTCTGAGGGGAATTGGGGGGAGCCTTATGGAAAATGCAGTTTTTGTAATGCAGTGTAGATTTCTTTGTGGATTTAACGGGAGTACAGCTGCTGCTTCTTGGATGAGGCATTACTGAGAAAATGGCTAATTAATCATTGCTACTTATATCCAGACTGTTTACATTTCAGCTTGTCATACTACAGTATAACCCCAATAAAGTAGAGGTGTTAAAGGCAGTTCAAACCATTCGCACTATAAGCTAGGACTTCTGGGATTTTTATATCTGAGAATACCACTTTCGCCTTTGGTACTACATGGATAAAACCCACACTGCAAAACTGATTCAGCTGTGAACTCTTTAGTGATGCTGGGCCAGCATTGCAGCTCCCAGTGCCACTTCAGTTCTCCCTCTTCTGGCACTGGCTGTGGTCATTATCTGAATGATTTATTTCACCTCACCGCTCTGCAGAGCCCTTACCAAACCCATGCACCTCCCCAGTCCCCCACCACCTCCCACTACAGTGAGTAGCTGCATCCAATGTCTTCTCCTCATACCCTCTCCACTAAAATCTCATCCATCTCTCTTCCCAGTTCTAAATCCCTGTCTTGCTAACCAGTTTCCCTCTCCCTCTTCAGTCTCCCATGTTTCCTCACCAAGTTTTTCTCCTAATCCGCTTTGCATGCCTACTCCTTGCTCACTTGGAATTCAAATCATCCTTTTTGTAGGCTTCCCAAGCACTGCCAAGGTTGTTGAAATTGCTGAGTGTGGTCTTCCAGTGCCAGAACACTCTTCTCCTTATACTTACCTAGAGAACAGAATTTGAAGTGTGGTGCCCTGGAGTGTATGGAAATGCCTGCTTTAGTCTAAAGCAAGAGGGTAGAAAAACATGCAGGAAGACCCAAAAGCCCAAAAGAAAAGAATGTTTCTAAGATTTCTAGAAAATGAATGGGCTGGGAGTAATTTGTAACTGTATTTAAAAGAGAAGTAATATTCCTACTATTCCTAGAATGGTTTTCCATCAAGAAGCTCAAAATATGCCAGTCATTAACTAAGCCTAACAATGCTGCTGAAAGGAAAGCATAAACTCCATCAAGCCAGCAGATCACAAGACGGAGAGCCAGAGGCAGAACCCAGAGTTCTCATTTCATGGGGCACTCTGAAGGACTATCTCAGAAAAATTATGGTACAATATATAGTATTTTTATTTACGTGAAAGAAGCACAGAAAATTACCTGCAGTGTTTACCTGGGTATCATTTTGCATGCTCCCTTAATCTGAAAATAACATGTAGAAATGTTTAAATTAAATAATATATTTGTGCATGCAAATCAGGTTTCTTACACGTAGGCAGAAGTCTCCTCAGATGTTGTATGTACAATTGAAGAAGCAGCTTTGAACATTTGGCCCTGTATTTGCCTGAAGGAAAGAAATCCAGTACATTAAGATTACATTCTTCTCTGCCCAACCTTAGCAGTTCATAGAGCATGTTGGGTCACTGACTCTGCTAAGCATTTAAATTAACTTTTCTTAACAATTACAGTAATTAAGTCGCTCCTAAATTACAAATTAAGATCATCTGGATGCACTATAGAAGTAACGATGCTATTAGAGCAGGGGGGAGGAAACAAAAAGTTTACCAAGTTTTCAACTACTCATAATTTCACAGACCACTTTATTTTTCTGCAGACCAGGCTGTGCTTCTGCTGTGGGTGTGTAGGGTGAGGCATCTCTGCAGTATGTCTTGGCCACCATCTACTGTTCCTGCTGCTCTCCCTGCTTTCTGCACAGCCTTGCCTAAGTGCTCATGCCACGCATAAGTGCTGGTGTGAATTCACTGAGGCTTAAGCCTCTTGTATCCATACAATTTATTGATGTTTTCTATGTCTCTGACTCTCTAAGCACTTGACTGACTGGTGACCAGCTGGCTTGCTCCAGATGTGAGTCATGACATGAATCAGTATATAAAGCACTAAGGTAATGGAGAATTTGGACTTAGATAGAAGCTGAATAAAACAGTATAGGTAGAGACATTAGGAAAGCAATTTAGGTTTTGTTTGTCCAGCATGTACCACAAATAAAGTCCAGATATCCCACAAACTTCTGGAGTAGACCTGTGTAACACTTGGCCAGCAAACAATTAATTTGGCCTCTGGATCTTTGTGGTTAACAGAGTAAGACATCTGGGTAGTGTTGCAACAGGAAGGCAAAGGACACAGGAACATTGTAAAGGGCGTGGGTGGAAAGAGAGAAAGAGGTGTATTGCAGCTGGAGAATTTAATTTCAGTTCACTAACAGAAGAGAACTGCTTTCTACCTTTGAAGGATATAAAAACAAGGGAGACATTTCAGATGCTCCATAAACTGTAGAAAGAAAAAGTCCAAAGAAGACCCTTGGAAGGGTTTAACCAGTATTTACACAGTGAGAAGTATGAAGGTAAATCAGCCAGCACAGATGCTGAAGTGAGTGGTACAAGTGAGATCTATCGGTCTGTGACCAGCTGTGACCTCATGACCCTCATCCTGTCTTCCCAAGCTTAACTTTTTGTAAAAGTGTTTTCAAAGTCAATTCAAGATACAGAGGGCCAGACTGGGTCTCATATCTTTCTTTCCAGGCACAAGATCTTAAGGCATCTGTGCAGGCTGCCAGAACAAAGTTATTTTCCACTGCTGTTGAACAGTAGTTGCTTCAACAGTAGTTTATTGACTTCATGGATACTATTTACACGCTCACTAATGTTTCTGAGGAGCCTTGCCCAGAGCAATCAAGACCATGGGCCAGAGAAAGCATAGAAAAATGCATCAGTTTCAGACAAAATCTTTGGCTGCTGTCAACACCTCACTCCAATTTTCTCTGTCTCCACCCTTTTAGTTTAAACCAAAAAATAAAGAAGATTAAAACCTTTAACCAGTAAGCAGTGAAAATGCTTGGAAGAGGTCTTGGTGTAAGCCTTCCGTTTACTTCAGGCCCTAGGTATCAAGGGAACACTTTGAATACTGTGTTGTTAGCGGTGCTGGAAAGGGAAACAAACACACATGCCTTTCACACACTATATACACCTTCTATCCTGAGGATATTTTTCTGGGAATTAGCATTTTAAAATAATCTTAAAAAAAGTTTTGGATTCTTTTTGGGAGGAAAAACCCAAGCATCTTGGTAGATATGTTGTGGGAACTAAAGGCAATGTAGGGAAAGTGGATTCTGATCTGAGAGAGGTACTGAACTGCTTCAGGACATTCAGAACTGGGATACTACCTCTGAGCAAGCACAGGACCTCACAGTTCACCTTTAAAATGGAAACAAGGAGGGTGTTTGGAGAACAGTCTGTCAGTGGATAGTAGATGGTGCAGATTGTGGTGTCACCCATGCCTCCTAACTACTTGCTAACCTTCAATCATCTGCACTCATATGGAAGTATTATTGCAAGGCTGGGTTCGGTCTTTTTAACCAGATGACAGTTTGAATTTATTATCTATTTTGAAGGTTAGTAATATACCACAGTCATACATTTCAGATGATACAATACTGTATTAAAATATTAATCAAATCTGCAAACCATCTACATTCATGAAGGCAAGTAATCTGCCAAGGAAAAAGTTATAAACAAAATGGAAATTCATTGCAATAACTTTGAAAAATGTGCTACAAGCACATATTTGGAAAAGCATCCTGAATACTTCCTCTTAATTCAAGCTTCCTAGATTAAAGATGTATTACATATATTAAGAGTAATAAAAGCCTAATTGATTTTAAGGGATGTGAATTAGAACTCTCCTGTCACTCTGGAGAAAGAACTTGGAAAGCAGTTGGCTAGTGAATGGAATGGGATATTATACTAGACATGAAATTTGTTTTTGCCAGACTTGGGAATTAAGCCTCTGATTTTTTTTTCCACCATTTAAGTGACAAATTGTGACATCACTATGGCAAGTTTTACCCATAATTACGAGTAATTTTTACCCATAATACGATCCAAATTTCAATTAGATTTTGGGTTTGAACCAATGGCTGAAACCACTACCAATTTAGAAACCTCATTTTAAAAGAGATTTCTAAGGTCAAAACCATTCATTTTCAGAGAGTGATTTTGTTAGAAGAGGCTCAGCTGAAGAGGAAAATTACTAAAAAAAGAGAAAAAGAGTTCTGTTTTACCTCAAACCAGGACAACCACTAAGTTGGAGCAACAATGTAACACCTTCAGATCCATCCCACCTTTCACAGGAGGCCTTGCTGGCTCACTCACCAGCTCTGTGGGCAAATGCCCACCAGCTGCCACATCTCTGCAGCTGAGGAGCTGGCACGTGGACTTTACATGGAACATATTATGCACAACCGTTTCTATCATCTGGGAGGGACATGTAAGACAACATTTATGCTGGACAGTATACTATAAAACCCTCCGGGTTTTATTTACAGCTACACGTTCTGGGTGGAGAGATGCTAAACTGGGAGCACCAATTGCGGCCCTTGGGCCAGTTCAAGTATTCATACACAGCAGAACATCATCTTTCAAAGATGACTAGATTGCAGTTTCCATTAAATTATTAACTCCAGATCAGCTACATCAAGCATTCCTTTCTGGCTTCTTGTCCTGCAGATCAGCTCTCTCTGGACTGATGCAAAGGCACCCCTTTCTGCTGGTCATCACCAGAGTTTTGAAAGCAGCTTTTTCCAAAGCTCCAAATGCTTCAGTAGCCTCTTGAGTTATTGTAGCCCTGGATAATGTTGAATAGGGTCAAGGTCCTTTCCAAAGGGAAAACAAAAGTGTTAGCCACAACAGGGGAAGCAAATTGCAGGTCTTATCTGCAGGTCTTGCAATGATTGTGCAGGAGTCAGCAGAGCATGGAAATTTGGGTGTGACTCGCCAAGCTGGCATCTGAAGTGTTTCAGAGGCAATGCCATCTTCTCGTCATAGGCAAAGCCTCACTTGATACCCTTGACAACCGCTGCCCTAAGGAATTACACTTCCAGCTTCCAGGAGCTCTGCCCTGTGGCAAAACTGAGGAATTTTAGAAAAAAAAATCTCTAAGTAATTTTTTCAGGGAAAAAAAAACCAAACAACAAAACAACAAAACAACAAAAACCCCCTGTGCTTTCAAAAGTGTGAAATGTCAAATCTCTCAGCTTTCCTGTTGTCTTTCTTACTATTTACCTGCCATTCTTTCACCTTCTTTTGTGATTAATTGAGAACTACAGACCAGCATTTTCTTTGGAGTTGATGGTTTTATTGTCCACACAGCCGTCTATTTGATAGTACTTTATAAAGACATAGAGTCTTGCTAGCACATTGGGATACAAAGTTGGGACCTTTCCTCTTTTCTGTATCACTGATGTCACTCTGCAGATGCAACCAAAACACTTTAAACAAGGCATGCCATTAGAAAATAATAGCAGGTATCCCAGCCATCTGCAAACAAACCTGTCTCAAATCTGAGCACTGACAGGATGTAACAGGATGGAATGACCAATGTTTGCTTTCGAACCTTGCCATTGCTGGAATATCTTGCACGGAATATTTGCAGTTCATAGCATTTTTTTTCTGTAGTATGTGTATATCTGCTTAGTGGCATATTTGGATGAGTCCCTTCCCTTCTGTCATTCAAGGGTTGCCTTTTCTTTCTCCCAGGAGCTTTGTTTTTTCTCATAGGGAACCTGAGGAGACATCTGCACCTAGGAAAGGATCTTGACAAGGAAAGAACCCAGTATGATACTACTTCTCCTCATCTGGAAAAGAAAATCACTACTCCATAGTCCATCACAGGTGGACACTACTTTTTAAGTGAGTACATGCTGTGAGATGCTTGAAGTATCTCCTAATAATTCTTAAAAGTTAATTCATTTCTTAGGTGGCTGAATGACCTCAGTATCCTATAGGATACTAAGAGGACAGTTGTTAACTAAAGAATCACAAATCATGGAATTGTCAGAGTTGGAAGGGACCTCTAAAGATCTTTAGAGGTCCAAATCCCCTGCTAAAGCAGGATTGCCTAGAGCACATTACTCAGGACTGCATCCAGGTGGGTCTTGAAGATCTCCAAAGAAAGGGACTCCACTACCTCCCCAGGCAGCCTGTTCCAGTGCTCGGGTGCCCTCATTGGAAATAAGTTTTTCCTCATATTCGAATGGAACTTCCTATGTACCAACTTGTGCCCATTGCCCCTTGTCCTGTCACTGGGAATCTCTGAAAAGAGTCTGGCTCCATCTTCCTTCAACCCACCCTTCAGATACTTATAAGCATTAATAAGGTCTCCCCTCAGCCTTCTCTTCTCCAGGCTAAAGAGTCCTAGCTCTCTTAGCCTTTCCTCATAAGGGAGATGCTCCAATCCCTTAATCATCATTGTTGCCCTACTCTGGACTCTCTCCAGTGGTTCCCTGTACCCTGCAGGTGTAACAGTGAAATACTTGCTTTAATATGCTTGTGACTATTGCTCTTGCTAGGTGGCATGGCTTGCTGTGGTCAAATCAGGTTTCAGATAACTTCTGAGGGATACATCCTGATCCATCAAAGATGGAGGCTGCCAATAGGTAGGACGGTTCATCATTCAGGCTTCTCCAGTGACTACTACTTTTTGTCTTTCTGTTCAGATCTCATAAATTCTAGTAGTATCAGAATTGCATTATCCGTGCTACTTAAAAACACCATATAAGCAGTCTTCTGGCAATCCAGTGTAAAACGTCTGCATTCCCAGGTGTCTTGCAGGGTTTCAGTTACCTGTTTGGACAGGAAAGCTTATGGCTATTACTGAGGTAGCCAGTAGTAAAGTGCTTTTGAATAATTTGGGCCTTACAGTCTTAGCGGTTTATTTTCGCATGAAACCTAGTAGTAGGAAGTCACCTGAAGAGTATGGCAGTGCTGGAGACTAACTTTGCCTGACTGGCAGGGGTTACAGAAGATAAAGCAGAATTAGGCACCTGGGACTGAATTTAAAGTCTTAACTCAAATTGCTTTGCAAGTGTAAACTACAGTAATCTTTTTAATTATATGCTAATGTACTGTACTAGAGATTGCCTTCTCCGCTGTAATGTCTAAACAAGTGAAACTCCTAATCATAGGAATTGTCAAAGGTAGAAGCAAAGGGATGCAGAAGGAGAAGGTGCATTTTCATGCTTCAGGCGGGTGAATGCTGTCCTGGAAACTCTGCCTCTGCCAGAACCTTGTCTCGGGACTTCCCTGCCTCATTATCCTGCTTCCCAGGAGATGCACAATACAGGCCTGACAGAGCAAACAGCTCTTGTGCTGGCTGCCACAGAAGTCACTGTAAGCTACTCTGGAATATATCAAGGGCTGCATACCGTGATGCAGCCTCAAAAATCATTCCTGAGGCATTTGAAATCAAACATCTGAAATTACTGGGCATATTTGATCATCATTTCTCCTCTGACTCCCTCCCTTTTCTATTAAATCAGGTTAACACCACTCATTTTAGAGAGAAGCCGAAGATACAATCAATAGTGCTTGTAAAGCCCTGAAATACTGAGTGTTTTACATGAGACATCCATAATATCCTGGCAACATCCATAAGAAAGTTAATACATGTGTAGCAGGGCTTGCTGTTGTGTTCATTGTTGCCCTACTCTGTGCATGAGCATGCCTGCATGCCTCCACACTGCATTAGGAAGAAAAATAGGACCGCTACAAGAGCTACCCATTCAACGTACCATTGACTGGGGCGGGTACACATCCCATGTCTGGAGACAGAAGTTGCAGTGGCAATCTTCACTGTGGGCATACCATGAATTCTGGCTTTGCCACGTTAATTCTGGTCTCACCCTGTGTCCTTCCTGTGTCCTTTCTCTCCTTCACAGGCATGCATGTGGGTGTCTGGGTGTCCAGCCAAGGATATACATATTGGACCCAAGAAGGGCGTGAATTTTCATTTCAGATCCCTAAAAGAAAAAAGCCTGAAAAATAAAGAACCACCTTTTGAAGTTACATTAACATTTGGTCGTTCCCAGTTTTCTCCCTTTCTCCCTTAGGTTGTTCCCTATCTCCCTTTCTCCCTCTCTCCCATGCAAGTGTTCCCTCATCTTCTTCTTGCTAATCCTTATCACTTTCTTCTCCTTTTATTATAATGTTCCCATTCTTCTAGCCTGCCATTGTCCCCTTCTCTTCTCTGTTCCCTCCAACCTAACCATTGCCCTGTGCTTTCCTTTCTTCCTTTCCTCCTTTTCTTGCCTCCCTTCACTGACATTCATGTTTCTTCCTAGCTCTTGTATTCTTCCTGTGCAACAGAGATGGGCCATTAAAAGCACAGAGGGAAGATTTCCTTTCAGATCAGCACCACAATGCCAATAACACTAACAAGAAATAATTACAGCTTAAAAAAAAAGTCCTTGGTGTTGGAGCACATTCACTGCAGGAAGAAAGTCTGGAGAATTGAAAAACTCATTTGTCATTGTGAAAATGCAAATAGCAATATTCACAGACTCATATCTCTCTGATTGGTGTGGATAAAGCAAAAAGAAAATCAGAAATTGTCCTTTCTCCAAAATTAAAATACTTAAGTGAAAACCTTATGCTAAGGTTTCCTAATGAAAGACTTTGCTAAATATTAGCATAAGCAAAATTGCTTTCTTTCTTCTGTGCAAAGGAACGTATAGTCTGACTTTCCACAACTGTTATTTTCTCTCACAATTTGACACCAAAGATGGACTCATTGATAAAGTTGGACTGTTTTCAAGGCACAGAAGATATGACAGCTCACACTGTTGTCTTTTGGACAGAACATCAACATGTGTGTAAGTATGAATGACTTATATTTGAGTATAAATATAAGGGCTCCCCTAAAGGATAGGGTGATAAAGAAACTGTCTGACACTGGCATCTTCTGTGTTGGATGATTTCAGCAGAGAAATTACGACATTAAATAAGATAGGCAAGAACATATAAGACGAAGAGGGAAGAAACCTCTCATAGTACTGCAAAAGTTTGGAACAACAAATAATAAATCCAGAGGTATCACAGATTAATGTTCTTTAATACCCATAGTTTTTTCCCCTCCCCAAATAATACAACCTAAAAAATGTGGAAAAGTTTTAGAAATATGAATATGATTAGAAAAATAAACCAGCTGTTTGACAAATGTCTTTTCTAGGGAATATGCATCAAGGACTAAAACTAAGTGAAACTATATGGAAAGACTTTGGTAAAGCAAATAATTTTGCAACAATAAGTAGAGATATGTCAATACCTAGAAAAGGACAACATATATGCAAAAGGGAAAAATCACAATGCCAATCGATACATGCCAACAAAGACAGCGTGGAGAAAGAAGCCACAAGCCCAGACTGAAATACAGTGTAAAACAGTAAATATCCACTGATCCCTAGATTAAAATTTTATATCCAAAGTCTAGCTCGAAAGAGCTTGAGCTTCTGACTGTCCTAGCATCCAATCTTTTTATTAAATCAATAGCAAAATTCCAACAGACGTGTAATGCAGGAAGAAGCCTCTTAACAGTACTTTTAATACAAGCTCCTACAACAGTGTATCCTCTGAAGTATCCCCTACTCCATTTTTTCCTGGCCCTTCAGCTTAACTCTTTCCTAGCTTGCACTCTTCCCTTAGCTTTTTGGACATTTGCTTGGGTCCATCCTCTGTTCTCCAACGCCTACCTCAGTTTTTCAAAGACTGTGAAGAAAATGTCATGTAACACATAAAGTGTTCTCTCTCAACAACAAGGGAGAGGGTGGTTTCATTTGGTTTTGGTTAGGTACTTCTACAGTAATTGGCATGAAATCTTCCTTGTAGGAAAGGAGTTATGATTAATATATTTCTTAATTGCATACATTCTAGAAGGAACAGAAATATGTTGTTAATTATTTCAAACATTTATTATAAGCACAAGAGCATGGTTGCTATTAGTGTTTAAGCTAAACTGATTGCTTTCAAGCATTTTCAGATGCTTGCTACCTTCCTTGTACAAAGAAATAATTTTGAAAATTAGAAAAAATATTTAAATAAGCTAGCCTGGAATGGTCTGCCTAATGATTCGGAAGAAGTTCCCCAAATGCTTCATAAGATTTTGTGACTGTTGGCAATCAGCTTCAGTTCACAGATATCTGTGCGGCCGAGGTCTTGTAATGAGTCAACTGCAGAAGTGAATCAGGAAAATTTGAAGAGTCTCTGAGAGATACTCTTCGAAATAATCCAAACATTTTCAGCTGTAGGAAACTTGTTTCAGACTAGTCTCTGCACAAACCAGAAACCATGTGTGTTTTCTCAGACCTAATGAAAAAATTGCAGCAGCTGAAAGGGAATGCTGTAGTTCATGGACAGCACCAGTGAAGAGCAGAATCTACTTGCCAACCACGTGGAGGTAGAAAGTGTTGGAGGAGAAGGGCCGAGGGTCATGGTAGGTGTTGCTACAAACCTGACGGGGTGGGTTATGAAAGAAAGAAAGAGGATTAGAAGCCCTGGGTGAGCACACTCACATCTAGTCATCAGTTTAACATCAGTGAGCCCAGCCTTTGAAACAGGTGGGATACTAAGAGAGGATGGAAGCCCTTTGCAGCTGTGTGCTTGCAATTCTGTGTTTTGGGAAACAAATGTAAGTTCTGGGAAAGGGGCCCTTTATCAAGCACATCTGCAGAAGTGCTGCCTTTTCATTCCTAGGATGTTCTGTTAATTACTTTACTTCTCATAGTATTTTTCTCTCTTAGCCTTTAGTTTTCCAACAAGATGAACATCACAACTTCTGGGAGACAAAAGAGGTCTTTACACAGCTCAGCCCTAGGTGTAAAGCAGACAATCTTCTAGCACAAAAGGAGAAAGCATCTCCAAGGACCAAAGTGTTTCATAATCTCCTCTCCTTCTTCTCCTTGTGTCACCATCTCTGGATGCAAATGTCCTGCACCATGGTGGAGCAGGACCAGGCAGCTGCTGCAGAAAAGAGAGAGAATGCAAAATGCAAAAGGAAGGGTCCCATCAACCTTACTTAGTTGGTGACAGCAGCAAGAACACACACAAGACAAACCCACTGTCTGTTTCAGACACGGAGTGCAGACACTTTTCATGCCGTCCTACCTCTCCTATGACTTGAGGGAAGACAGAGGCCCCTTGGAAAAAACTAAGGACTATTACAGTGACATACTCTGCCCTTGTGCTGCCTCTGATGTGACCGAAGGTAGAGTGGAAGGATCATTACGTGACAACAAATATCCATGTGCTACAGAGCCCTCTATCCTGACAGAAAAGGTAGGCAGTAAGCAGCGTCACAAGCCCAGATGGTAGAGTTCAGAGGTTATCATGACCCAACCCTCTTTTCCTTCCTTGTGGATACATACACTTATTTTGGCACTGACCAAGTCCCCTTGCTTTGTCTGGAGGCTCAGGCTAGGAATTTCAGGGTAGGTGGACACATGTGGATGTCATAGGGGCTGAAAGAGGGAGTTACTCCTTTCAGCCTGATACCTGATGCAAGGCATCAATGTCCTAACTTAAAAAATACTCTAATTTTCCAGGCCCTTTGACAAAGGTAGCTTTTTTTTTCTTTTTCATACTTACTTTTCCACAGTAACTGGGTCAGCAAAAGATTAGCTCCTTTTTTTTTTTTTTTCACATAACTCTTCCCCACTGCAAAGGGGACATATTCAGCATCCCTGCTGAGCAGCTCCTCTGGGTGAGCTTCCAGCCCTGGTAGGATGAGGGCTTCAACACCAAATCGTGAGTAGTTCACTCAGAGGCAAGACCTTGAGCAGCCAGTCATATTGCATTGTGATTTTACTCTAGGCATGGCCTGGCTTCCCTGAGATCAGCAGAGCTGCTAAACAGCCAAGAGCACATTCTGGTTATGGTTTTTGATTGCCTTTTCCTTAGATGACTGGGAAAAACAGAAGAATGAAAAATAACCTAATTTAGATGAAAGATATAAAACACAAAATCCTCTGGAGCCTCTCAGACTCATGATGAATAAACCATCCTCAGAAAAACATCTTGCTCCATAAGTACTGGAATTAATGAATCCTTGTTTCCTACAGATTTGTGTCCTGTGGGTTGACTGACTTGTGTGGTCTAAGAAGATGTATGTTTTTTGGGTGACTGGAGAGCGTGTGAGGTCTCTCTCTGTGTGGATTTGTTTCTTTCTCATAAGGTGTGTTCACATCAAGCTTTCCCCAAATCCGGGCAGCAAATTGGGGATAACAGTCTTTAGACAGCTGCTTATTATTAAAGACTTCTGAGAACATACCTTTGTTGGTCAGTAGATTCAAAAGTTGTTAGGAGGGAACACAAATATCACATAAGCCTTCTTTCCACAGGAAACAGGACTAAAAAGCTATTGTTCTCCTTCTGCTCTGCACTTTCTTCTGTCTGTCATGGTCCTGCCACCTTTGTCTCTTCTCAGGAACAGGATGCACACTGTGGGCTGTAGGGAGGCAACTTCATCCATAGTTTATTCCATCATTCCCAGTGAGCCTGCTCTGCTTTTACCACCTTCATCCTTGTCCCTCACATAACTTTATCTCAACAAGGAATTAAGTTCAGGAACAATTCACCTGCTGCTAAGAGAAGCAGCCCCTTTGGAAAGCCATCCAGGCATAGCCATGTATTGCTTTGTGATAGAAGCAAGAACCATTTTTTCCTCTGTAGGTAAGAAGGAAGCAACTTGCCGTGTAGCCCAGAGTCAGTCTTTGACAACTGTAACCATTGAACTGAATATTATTCCTAATAAAATGAAAAAACATTCAATTATAATTTGATGTTGATTCATTACACGGAGTATGGTATGTGTTAGATAAGAACAAATGCATCCTTGTTTTCAATGCACACATTTGTCCATCAGTATCGTGACTGTCGGGTCAGATGTGGAGTTACAAGAACAGCATATGTATGAGAATACAGATGTTATGAATCTTGTTCCCCAACAAGGCTGAAAGCTCTTCTTTGAGAAATACTTTCCACTGATCTACCAAGCACTGTCAGCTTTTCATACTACATGTTGGCTGCTCACAAAAATAGTTGTAATGTTGGTATGTTTCTCCTCTATGATCTCCGAGTTAACTGTTCTAGTTGCACTCAAGCCATTTGCAGGTGGGTTTTTTTTTTTGATTTTTTTTTTTTCCTCACATTTCATTTATTTTCACTTCAGTGTTAAAAAATGCTAGTTGAGTAGATTGTTTCACATTTTCCAATATTCAGGAACACCGTCTTTACAGAAACACTGGTAATTCCCTCAAGCAGAGCTAGTTGACAGCCAGAATTTGCAACCCTTAGAAAGCTCAAAAGTATAAGAATATTTATGTTTTGCTTTGGAGGAAAAGAATCAGTGTTTCAGAAAGGTAGCTATGACATGTTGCATTTGAAAAACATTAAATTTTAGAATTTGCTAAAAGTAATGGAACTGTGTGTGCTCTGGCCTGCCCACAGCTCCCTGGAACACAGCGATTCTTGGGATCTCCCATGCTCTCCTACCCTGATGGAGCCCTGCAGGAAGTCCAGGAGGTCCCCAAATATGCTGCTGAGAAGTGGGACAGTGAAGCAGGCTTCAGAGGAGTCACCCCAAATTCCCTCAACACCGAGATATTTGTGCAGAATAGTTTCATTTTGACACACTGACATCCACTGAATTGAACCAGTTCATTCATCAAAGTTCCCTCTTGTCCCTTCCACTCCCGGGAGCTTCCCAGGAGCTTTCCTCTGCTCTGCGCCCCTTCTTCAAGGCAAACCTGATAAACACCTTCTTTTCCTCCTGACCACCAGCAAAATCCGAACCCGGCAGCAGCGGGAGAGGGATGGCGAGCTCCTCCTCGTCCTGCGGTGCACCTCTAGGTGGGGTAGGCGAGTTTCTGCAGGGAGCGGAGCCGGCTCCGGCGCCCGCGGCTTTCCCAAACTTCCAGAGCAGGAGGAGAAGTTGTTGGGAAGCCCCTGGGAGCCTGCGAAGGGAGCGTGGGGCTGGCAGCTAAGGGCTTTGGTGCTTTTGGGCTCCCTGGGACCCAGCTGGGGACATTCATGACAAGCTCTGTGAGGAGAGGAGTCGCACGCTGGCTCTGCATGATTTTTGGCACCTGTGAGAGCCCGACCAAGTGGTTATTCCGAGCCTTGTACCCGCTGGAGGACTTCTTCTCCGGGTTTCGGTGGTGGTGAGCCCATCTGCACAAGGTAGGATTGAGTCAAGTTCATCTCCTGCCTCTCTCCAGAGCTGACATGGCTCTGGTATGGGAACTGCTCTGTCGTGGGGATGTCACTGAGGGCTGTGGCTGGAAATCATGTTGTTTTTAGGTTTCGTTTGAACAAGATCTCCCATTCAGTGGGTTTCGCTGCTAAAGAACTGCTAAAGAAAGTAGCTACAGTTCCTGTTAGTATCTTTGATTCAAAGCTGAAGTTTCCTCGCATCAAATGTGTTTTAGACTTCTTTGTTATTAAAAGTACTGATGTTCTGACCAGTTCACAAACTGTAGAGGATTCAGCGGGTGTTTTTATTTGAGTAGAAGTACTTATTTCTCCAGAGGATAGTGAAACTGCTGTTTTCGGTTTTGTGTTACCATTGCAAACTAATTTGCCTGTACATTTTAGACTGTAACTATACTTTTTGGAATCACAACCAACGCTGTAAGATACCGCAGCATTGGTAGTGTTAGAACCGACTACCTATACATGTGAATACATGTTTGCAACATGTCGATTTTTAATTTCCCTGCTTCCACAATTTCACTGTAAAAGGGTGCTGTGGGACTGAGGACTGGAGAGGAAAGCGGGCTGCCGCCCACACTGAGAAGTTTCTGGGCAGCGGTGCCATCGCATACCTGCTCCAAGGATAGTACGCTGTGGTGCTGGAGTAGTTTTGAAATTACCATCTCTGGGGGAGCAGAGAGCTCAGCCAGGGCTGCAGAACCTACTCCAGCAGGAAAGTGGCCTGTGTGAACCTTGCACGACTATGCAAGACTGTCACTGGTACCGAGCTGATTCTTTTTTAGCTGCCGCTGCCATGGCTACAGCACTGGTACTGTGGATTAGAAAAAGGTGTGGCTAGGCACTTGTACGCCTAAGAGAAAAAGTGTTTTTATTTTTCTAGCCAGTGGTGCTTTAGGTATTGCATGAAGTGGTACTGGATACCACATCGGGTCTGTCCCCCATGGGGTGGTGGGCAAGATCCTCGTCTAGTGGAAGAGAGCCAAGGAGCTTAGTGATCAACGCCTGCTTGGGGTACCACCCAAAACCTCTTTATATGCCTCAAGCTACAAGGAAAACTTTCACACCTACAGCTGCTTTTCCTTGGAATAGACAAGGCCCATGGCTACTGCTGCCACTCCTCTACAGCAGAGCTGGGAGATGATGTTGTACGCTGTACTTTGGAATGATAGGTCTTGAAATGTTTTAGATAAATGGTGGGAATCCCTGGCAGCTCTGTAAGGAAAATCATGAGAGCTCAAAAATTTTAAAAGGAAATTAATGTGCTTGGGCAAAGTGGAGTCAAACCCCGTGACGTTGATCAGGATTACTCAGTTCTTTGTTCTTCTCTGTCAGAAATGTCTAAGATATAGAAAGTGAAAATAAAAGAAAGTTTAGGCATCCTATATCGAAGAGAAACATTGATAAGAAAATAATTTTGAAATTAAATGAAACGAACAGTCAAGTGAAGTAAACGTATTATATTCATCAGCAGCCAGCTTGGCTCTGCATCTGTCAGTGGGAACAATTTCATCTTCAGGTAAGCTCCTGTGAGCCCAATGGAGACATCTGACAAGGATGAAACTGTTACTTAAGCCTGGCCCAGCTCTTTTGGTCTGTAGGGTACAGCATACTTGTGTTGCTGTTTGCAATAGTGTAGTCTGACTGCAACAAAGAGCTCAGATGAGAACGTGCCCAGAAAAAGCCAGCAGGCTTTTTTTTTTTTTTTGTTCCATTGCAGCTAGATGGAAAACATGTGATGTTTTAATTTTTCATATCAGATCATGAAATGGTAATTTTCAAGGGATCGTACTGAATTGTATGCAGTAGGAATCACTTCACTGAAAATGTTGAACTGAATGCGTGACTGTACCACAAAGGTGTTTAGAATTCTTCTAAAAATGGCTTCATGTAAAGGTGACATTTCTTGGAGGACTGGAATATTTTTTCAGAGTCTACAATTTCTAATTGAACCCATACAGCCATGCTAGATAAATGGTCCAAGTCTCAGCTTTCAAAAAATAGCAGCATAAGCTTCTGAAGATAAGATTAATAATAAGATAATGTTTTTCTCATGTTGTCATCAGTGGAGGAATTCCCCTCTAATATCCTCAACAGAGTTGTTTCCTAGGATGGAGCTGGATTTCAGATCGTATCTATGCCGCTTCTTTTCTCTGCTAAAGGGTAGCTAAATTGCAAAGCGAGCTACTGCTTATAGCTGAATAACCCGAGAGGTTCCAGCATGACCACACCCTGAGTGAGTCATTTGTGAGGAACTGGGGTAGATCAGCCTTTCCTTCACTCCTGTTACAAGTATCCCGTTTCTCCCTCCGTTTATCCTCCAAACAGGCCTTTGCTGCCTTCTGGTGGGTGCCCTCAAGACCCGCTATGTTTTTTATGACACATTCAGAAGTTAACAGGTGCCCCTTTTTACCCAACAGCTCCTGGAGCAGAAGCTCCTGGTAGGGAAAACCCTTCCTTCCTAATATTTCAAAATGTTCTGGCCAGTGAAGCGGTAAGGCAGGAATCATTTGCAGAAACAGAGACACTTTCTTGTCAGGTGTATTCCAAGGAGGTAAGTCCCTGTAAGGGATAAGATATTACTGAACAAGGATGGAATTGTGACATTTATGACTGCCCACCTTGGCAAGTATTACTGGCCCGTGCCTATGGTCACCATGTTGACAAAGTGCTTGGCCATGGTTTTCCCAGAAAACAAAGAACCTGGCTTCTTACAGCAGAAGATTAGGACATCCAAATATTACTTGGAGGCCAAGTAACTTGTTGTTCTTTTGTTTGATTTGTCATTCATCCAATTCTGTGAAAAACAAACTGAGATCCTGGGCCCATGCAGCTGATGGCAGAGCTCCCACAAGGGTGGTGCGCCCAGCTCTTGCTGGCTCTGTGGCAGCATTTAGTGATCAAACACTGCTTCCTGAACCATGCTAGCTTTGCACACATTTCTTCTGACTTGACATAGCTCAGATCTTTCAGTTTCTTTCCACTAGGGAAATCAGAACAAAAGTAGAGAGGAAGTTATTTTCAAATTCAGAAGGAGTCCATTAGAAATAACAGAATAAAAGATAAACAAAGACTATTTTAAAGGAGTATCTGCTATTGTCTTTTGAAGAAGTTAAAGATTTGCCAGTAGATTTTCAAATCTCTGTGGAGACGGAGTCAGGGCCACATCATCCTGATCCGATGCTAGCTAGTGCTGGTTTTGAACTGTCAGAAGTGGCATTCTGTGAAGTTAATCCACAACGCTTGAGCTGCATCATCCACCATGAATCTACCAACAGGTTTTACATTACCATAACGTCTGACCATCTGCAGTGCAAAATCTATAGCAAAGTCCCCAGTGGATTTCATATAGTTTCCAGCATTTATTCTTTTGCAGAGTCAGTTCTGCAGAGCTTGAGGTTTTATTTTGACTCGGTGCCTTAAATTCTGCTCATTTCCTTTTTGGGAGGGCAGGGCTGGAAAGATTTTATGTAGCAGAAGGGACTGCCAGAGCTGTGTCGGTTTTATAGCAGAAAGGCTTTTTCAGGAGGTGGATGTTGCCCCATTCCCTGCCCCTTGAGAAACCTCTCCAGCAGTTGGTGGTATCTTAGCTGAACCTTGCCTGACTTGCTGTGCACATGATGCTAGGAGGGTCTTGATGAATCAACCAGGGGCCTGCTCTGATAATAAATGTGCAGGGTAAGCTGTGTTTTGGTGTTACTTGGGTATGGTCAACGGCAACTGGGGAGATGGGAAGGTAAAACAAGAGTTTATAATGCTTGTTTATAAAGAGTTTATAAAGCTTGACTATTCTTGTGGCATCCTGAAATATTAATAGACCTGAAGCCCTTTTGATCCTGAAGGCCAAGATCAACCTAGTTGCAAACTTCCAGCATCCAACCCTTCGCAACTGATCTTCAATGAGATGTTTGCTTCCCTACTGGAGCCTGGCACAGAAAGATATATGAGCTCCGGTTTCTCACTGTCTTTGTCCCTGCTGTGCAAATGCTGATGGATGTGCATCCCATGCAGATTGTGCTAATAAACATCTGGATCATTAGGCTTTACAGCCAGGACATGGTGCTGCAAAACTTAGCTGAATACAAGTCCATTTGAGCTAGGCTGTAAGAAGGATCCCTGGAAAGGTTCCTCCCCTGAAGGTCGCGTTGTGCATGGAGCTGTTAGACCAGCCCTCATCCTCTGTTCAGCAATGTAGCAGGCTGGGGACCAAAACAGAAACATATGGCCAAGTACTGCAAGAGCTTTTAATTCTGACAGTGCATCCATCTCTTCCTTAGGATATATCACAAAGAAAAACTACTGAAGTGCCACTTAAGCAGCATACAATTATTTGCAGATTGAGTGTCAGGATTTTTCTTTTTGTTTTAAGCAAAAACCATTTTAATATTTCAGGATTAGATACTTGTAATTATCCAGGCTAGAGGGATGCATTCCTGTGACATGCTCCATTTTTCTCTCACGACTGTATACACACTCCACTGCTTGGGAGAAAGACCAGGGAGGGAAAAAGATCTGTACACTAATAGCTGATAAATTGAGGCTTTATAGAAACTGGCTTTTGTCACTGAAAAGAAGGAGACAAAAAGGCCGTGTGCATCCAGATCACACATCTTAGGAAAGAAAAGCTGTGACTGCAAAAATCTGAGGAACAGACGAGATCAAAGCTAAAAGCAGAAATTGTTAAACTACCTGGTGCTGGTTTATAGACTGCTATAGTTAGGAACTATGAAACAGACGGCATCCTCAAACACCGGACTTAAATTTACCACTTATAACATAAAGGAGTTTGAAATTACCATCCTAAAGTAAAGGTTCTCTTCCTATCAAAGTCAACAAAAAAATTTGTGATAGAGCTCAAAGGAACCGAGTTTAGTCATTGTTGAGCACAGTTTAATACTGTCCCTGATGGGCAGCACAAAATAATTTCCAATCAACGAAAACAAAAAAAAAAACAAAACCAACCCCCCTCAAAAAAACCCAACAAACTGAAAAAAAAACCCAAAAAACCCAAGAAATGGCTGGGGATTGGTGTTCTTTTTGTCACTTGAGATTCTGTCATTTCTTCGCTCAGTGGGTGACAATGGGTCCCCCGAGTCAGACACATTTGTATTTCCAAAAATAGACGAGCGTGATCTGTGGGCTGCCACCCGTCCGGTGGCCTGTGACGGCAGGGGGGCAGGCAAAGTGGCACCACCTTCAGCTGGCTTCCCCCTTTCTTTCTGAGCCTTTCCCACCTGCACAGCGGGTATGTATGGCTCGATGGCTGGCCGGCTGGCGTCCAGGCCACGGGAGTTTACGGGCTGGCGGATCCACGTGAAGTCTGGCAGTCTGAAACTGGATTGGTGAAGCGTTCAGTTGTGCTGGCTGCAGGAGGGCAGTAATTTCCAAGAGAGGGGCAGAGCATGCAGCTGAGGGCAGTAACTATCTATCTCAGCTGTCACCGTTTAATCCATCACCAAGTCTGAGTGTCAGCACCCTCCAAGAGAGACAAAAGCAGAACTGAGTACCCGAGGATTGTGGGGCACAGATTTATTTCATTACGTTCAAATGCTTCCCCATGATGGGCCTTGTCTCTTTAAATTTTCCATACAGAAAAAGCATGTGCTAACATATTGCCAATTGGAGGGGTATATTTTTGTGTGCATGTGTAGATCCAGTTGGTTTCTTTGGGATGTAAAATACAAAAGAAGAAACCATTGTTCTTTCCTTGCTCTCAATTTTCAAAAATTACCAGTTCTCATAAGCAGACCAAAACAGATAACAGATGGCATTGGCTAGCAACAAGGAAACCTAGATGCAAATACAGTACGGTATATAAAGAACCTCTCTGATGTGGCAGGGTTGTGTTTTCTATCATGGTTTCTAACCGGTTGTGAGAAAAATTCAGCATTAGCAGTTTGTGGCCTTTAATTGGATATGAAAGGTGCAAATAATTCAGCTGGTGACCAAATGACAAGATCGGTAATAACTAACTAACTAACTAACTAAATAAATAAATAAATAAATGAACAAAGAGATTGGGGCTTGATCCACTTCCCAGTGAAGTCAACAGGAGGTTCTCCAGTAACGTCAGCAGCTTTTCGAATGGGACCTGCATGCCCAGTTCTGATTTAATCTAAGGTCCAAATGTACTGTGCTACAGAAGAGAAAGAAAAGGTTCTTGTCTGTGATTGCTTTCCTGGCCCAAGCAAGGAGCCACTGGTCTTCATAGATGTCAAAGTTGGACATCATGTGGGCTCACGCAGAGGATGCAGCAGGTCCAGCACATCAATTACATAGGTTCCAAGCAACCCCTGCACCACTGCTCTCCCCAACTTGGAGATCTGTACAATGAACTGGGAGCCACAGCTGGGCTGAACTACAGGGGTTTGTCCATAGCTGTGAGGTGCAGGTCTCCCAGAGCTTGTATAAGGTAGTTTTTAATTTAGCTTGGGTGGAAATCAGACTAAAAAAACCAAACAGATATCTCTGGTGCCAGTATCTCTGCATGGGGAAGCACCAGGAGCACTTTGAGGAGGTAATGAGAGGTGCCCATGGGGGTACAGCACATGGGAGAGGCACATCCAAATGTAGATGAGAAATCTGGCAGCAGTTTCATGAGCGTAGACATTTTCCATTCGTTCCTGCCCACAATGTCACCTCTGCCTCAGCTTTTAAATTCCAGCCTCTGGAGTAGGGAAAGAGCACAGGTTAAAAGAAAGGAAAATCCCACCAGCTTCTTTATCCATCCTATTCTATGTAAGGCAACAGACAAATGCACTCAAAATGACAGAGCAATTTTTAATATTTGCTCTCTCTGCCTCTACCCTCAATGCTTTTACAGGCAGATCCATGGCAGTGAGAATAGCTTTATGTTGCTGGTAGAAGGATGTGGTTAAAAGCTCATTGTTTCTTCCAGAAAATGAGTATGTTGATGTGGTGCCAGTCAAATACTGGCAGAAATTTGAGAAAGTCTGCGCAACTCACTCATTCATTGATGCTCCACTTTTAAGTCATGTGCCCGTTGCATGTGTTTGCTGGTGAGATATCTCTTCTCTAGCCCTTCTCCCATCCAACACTGAATTTATGCCTATAGAAAGCATCAACAGTTTGCCGCATAACATTAGAAATGCATCAAATTAAATTTTTCTTTGAAGGACTTCTTAACAGTCCTTCTGCCTTCAAGTAAATCTGTCACTGAGTTCACTGAGGTTTGCCCACGCAAGGAGCAAAGGCTCTGTCCCCTTGGGAGTACGCAAGCCATTTTCTAGTAATTTATCTGCTAAGATGACAGATTTCCTTATTATAGCACTGAAAACAGGAACTTCACTGTCTTCTAACAGAAATGACTTTACATATTTTATGAAGCTGAGCCAAAGGCACTGCTCTTGTTAGCTGAAGTTGGTTGCTGTTTGGTTGGTCTGGACATGAGAATTATCTACTTCCCCTTCCTCTTTTTTTGTTTTTGTTAATGAAGGCTTTATACCTGACTAAAATACATAGCTATATTTTTCCCTTCGGGTCATGTTATCGGAAGCTTTGAGTTGGGGGTGGGGGTAAAAAAGTTCACTTACTAAGTAAGATTAAAGCAATTAAAGGCTAAGGCTCATGTTTAATTTTCCCTCGTAGATGCAATTTTTCATGCAGTGACAGCATCAAATCCTTTTCAAGTTTTATAGCTATTTCACATTTGGCAGAAACAACAGGAAACCATCTGTAGCAAAGCAGGATTGTTGTAAGCATAATATTCAGTAATGAAAAAAAGATTAAAAGAAAACACTGTTATCTTTACGTGATAGCTTTGAAGGCGCAAGGAGCAGGATGCTTGCATTTGCCCATCGATCTACTAGTATCATAAAAAATTTTCTGGATGAGACAACCATGTAGAAAGTTGATTATTTCAGCAGAATGAAGAAGTCCAATAGGAAATTTGACTTTTGGTTTCTTGTTGAGATTTTTGTGATGCTTGTGCAGAGGAGGCTCTATATGACTGTTTTCTGTGTAGAGTGACTTACATAGCAGAGCTTATTAAGGGCACGCGCCACTTAAAATAGGCAAGTAGTCCCATCGAAGGCAAGTAAGCTACTCACGTTCCTAAACTTTAACTCCATGCTTGGAAGTACATCCTTGCTTGGGATTACATCCCAAGGGTGCAGTTTTAGGGGTGCTCATGGCAGCCACTGAATACCTCTGAAGGCCGTAATCATCCCTGTAAAGTTGTTGAATACTGTCAGTATGCTCTAATTTCTGATCATGCCAAAACACTCATCAATATATATGTTCAACAAAGTAAAGGAACAATTTCTTTTCAGGTGTGCTCTAAAATTTAACCTGGGCTCTTTTCTCCAAATATGTTGAAATTTTGACTAATGAGTGAGAAACAAATCCACTTTCAGTAATTTCTTTGTCACTGACAGTGTTTCACATATTAATAATCAGACCTCGTTTAAAGATAGCACTTTGCTGTGCAAAAGTCAAAATATGTCAGGGAACTGCAGTATCTTCTTGTTATTAATGTCTTAAATTATACCTAGACACCCTGTTTTTCCAGTTTTCAAGGCAAGTTATGAGGGCTTTTTTTTTTTTTTTCCCAAGTGCTGAGCTGATGAGACATTAAAGGTTTCTTTTTCAAATAGTTTGGCTGTTGGGTTGCTCCTTTCACTCACACCTGCCCCTTGACTTAGAAATGGTCTCCGCCTCTTCGGCATCAAACGCTGAATTTACATAGGCACAAAGAAGGTGCGGAAGGCCGACAGCTCGCGCGCCCTCGTTAAGATGGGAATGCAAGAAGAACAAAGCAGCACAATGGTAAGAGAAATGGCACAATAACCCTCCCTACCTTTCCGCGAGGCTGACTAACCAGGGCTTTCCCACAGGAGGGAAAGGTGCTGAGGATACCGCAGGATTAGCAGATGCATGTAGGGCTGCTGGCAGTGACTAAGCCGGCAACAGCGAGCGAGTCGAAGTTCTAGACATGAGTCAGGTTTTGAACTTGTTGTGGTTTGTAGCGGCTCAAAAGGCTTTGTATGGCATCCCGATACGCGTCTGCGACTGCGAAGTGATGGGCTCACAGCCGGTAGAGCCACTGTCTGCTTTGAAAGGGAATGCTTGCTTTCAGCAAAATCTTCTAGCCCAGCTCAACTCCACGCGTTGCTCACCCGCAGCACAGCCTTGGGTGTGCCTCTCACTTGCATTATTTTAATGCCTTTCCAAAGTGCCCTGGCTTATTAATTCAGTTAAGTTCTTCCTAATTATACAAAGTTGTTTCTTAAAAAGTATGTGACAAAAAGAAGAAGAAAAAGTGGTGGAATGATGTATGTGTTTAGCACCTAAAGTAATTTTTCATATGTGCACGTGGCTTTTTTCTTACGGAATTCTAAAACACAGAAGCAAAGAAAATGAGAGGGAAGTGTGCTGTCTGAATTTGTTTTGTTCCTTCAGAACTTTCTGATCACCCCTTTTAAAACAAGTTTGGTGGAAAGACTTGAGTAAAAATACTTGAGATGCTCCCTCAGTCCTGATGTCATGGATGTTTTGCCATTTCTTATAATAAACTGTGAATGTTGTGCTTTTATTTACTGTTGCCTATGACTGAACTGGACAAAACTTTAAAGAAAAGGTACAATTGCTGCGCGAGCTGCCAAAACTGTATTAGTTTAATCAAAATGAATGAAAGAAAGGCATCTGCTTTTCCCTTTGCAAAGCCAAGTGCAAAGGCAGCACTTAGAACTCAAGTTCCCCAAAAATACTTACAGAAGCAAAGCTGCTATCTGTGGCGTTTTCCCTATCATTACCAATGCTAGCTGGATTAACTTAACAGGTGTTGCACATGGACCTTTGCTTAGCTTTATAAACATGTCCAATTTTGCAGAACAGATGAAAGTTCATAAACAGTTGTCTTTAACTTTGGAAAAAACTTCATCTGGAGTTTTTACCCGTTTTCACATACACAGATGAAACAATTTTCCTTAATCATAGAAGAGCAATTAGCGATGGGTGTGTGAAAAGTGCGTAGAATAGCAGGCACTCTCTGGATCTTTGATTCAGGACCACTCTGAGGTGGGAAGCAGTTGGGTCATCTTCATGGACTTAATCCCACAGAGGAACTTGGGTGTCTAATAGACCTGTCACTTCACACCCCTAAAATTTAGATCCCAGGAAACCTTGCTTACCTGCCCCTTCACCCCAGAGGTACCTAAATTCCTTAACACCCACGTTAGCATCCGCTGAGTTCCTTGCATGCCTAGACGTGTGCTTATGGACATGATTTACCTGGTCTGGCCTGGCCTGTGCTGGATAAACAGACTCACACACCACATCTAAGTCCTGCCGATGAGAATGGATGCACTTTTGCATTTCGTCCATGCTTAGGGAACTCAGGTGGGAGATCTGGGCTCGATGTGCTCCTCAGCCTGGGAAGACTTTAGCTGTTTCTCCCACAACAGTGCCTGCAGCCCCAGTCTTGTGTGTTCTGGAAGAGGTGTCTGTCCATCCCTCCTTTTTTTTTTAACTGTTACAATTTCCTAGGTGTAAGTGACTATTTGGAGAGCAAAAGAAAAGTAACGCTACAGCCTGGAGGCTAGGGTACTCGCCTGGGTGTGTGGAGATGTGGGCTCTGGAGAATACTCAATATAAGATATTTAAATTTTTGACAGAGTAAGAACGGGAGCTCAGTTTCCAGACCCTGTCCCAGGTGGTGCCCCAGTCACTAGGTTTGGGAGTCATGTGTATGAGTGAAAAAGAGAAAAAAACTGTCACATGCAAAGCAGAAAAGTGTCAACAGGAGGGAACCCCTGCAGCCACACTGCCCAGCTGGTGATTTGGGGCTATCCCCTCTCCGATGAGCCCACCCAGCCTGCCCCAGCCACGAAGGGGAAAGATTTCCAAACAGGAGGACGCTTTCTGCAGGCAGGTAAAGGCGTTTTGGTCTTGCACTGCCCCACGGATGATGGGGTTATTAACAGTAAAGAAGTGGAGCAGCACTAGTGCTGTATTCTGTGAAAGAGAAGTGGTCCATGAGGAGCATTCCACAGGCTGGATTTTGGGGGGAGCCTGGAGGACTGAATAACAGTCCTTTTCATGTTCCTAAGTTTCGCCAAAGTCAAGGCCAAGGCATATCTGCTGGCTTTTGAAGATCTCTGTTTTGAGACATCTTGCTCTCCCTGGGCTCTGGCTGTAGCAAGGATGCTACCAACTCCTGTGGCTTCCATGGGGCACTGAGTCCATCATGGCACTGCTTCTGTTGTGAACGTGGCCTGATTCCTGCTGAAGCAGGGAGCTTTCTTAGGAAAAATATGGTAGAGACTAGCCCAGGCTAGTTTAAATCAGGGATGGCTAAGAGGCAAGTAGTTCTAGGGACACTGGCATACGTGAAGGTTGATTTCTGATGGGTCAGTGTCTTGGTGGCCAATTGCCAGGTCCAGAGGAAGTTCTTCCCACAGGGACATTTGCACAGACCTTGCTGCCTTGTGTATTTGTTGGTGGCTCACAGGGCAGCCTCCTCCTGCGATGGAGCACACAAGGAGCCCTGACCCAGCCACCTGCACCATGATACCTCCAGAGATAGGGTTCCTCCCTGTGCCATCCAGGTGGGCAGGACTGCTGGGAGAGGGGCTGGGGGGTGCATAGGTAAGCCAGGGACAGTGGGTGGGAAGTTACATCATGGCCATACAAGCACCATTTGATTTGGAATCCAGCTAAAACTTGGGGAAATAGTTAAAAAAAAAAAAAAAAAAAAAAAAANAAAAAAAAAAAAAGTCCTTCTGCCAATATCCAGTAACCCTGTGGTTTTGGCACTCTCTTGAGAGACAGGAGTTCGAAGTTCAGCTCCCTGTTCCAAATTAAACAGAGAGAGTATTTGATGTTGTCCCATTTTACTCAGTGTGTCATACTACTCCACTAATAAATTGATCAGTGGAAACCATCTACTATGAAATGTGCTAACCGTACCCTGTATGCAAGCCTTTAGTGCTTACTAAGAAGAGTAGCAATGCTTTTAATCTGTTCAAGAATAGCTATTCAAGTGTAAGTAGAGACCACAGCAGAAATTTAGGAGCAAGATGCTGCAGGGACAAACTTCAGTGAAGGAGTAATAGGTGGTATGAATATGGTCATCTCTGGTTTTCATTTCCAGGCTTTTGACTGGCTTTGAAGTAAAAATCGTCTACAGGAGCTGTAATATTTGCTGAACACTGAATGCAGACTTCAAAAACTGTTTTTATTGAAGACTATTTGGTTTTTATTTAGGAGACACTGCTAACTGCACTAACACACTTTTCTTTTAGTAGACCCACTGATTTCAGCTGCTGATGCTGCTCCCTGGTTGGCGGGGGGGGGGCAGCATGGTATGGTCTTTATGTTGTTTTGTAGGCGAAATGTATTCCCTTTTGTAGAAGTTTTTTTTATTAGGTAGATAAATTAGAGAGAGCCATTTTGTAGCTCTGTATACAGCTTTGGCTTCTTTCTACAAGAAGAATATACGTGCAGGAGATAAACAGGACCTCAGGGATTCAGGTGAGGAGCTTTATATATGCAACCGTCTTGAGCAGGGAGAATGTACAGAGCTGGCTCCAGGCAAACTCAGTCGTTATTTCCTAAAGACTTTAGACTTAACATCACTATGAGGGGCCAAGAGACAGGGCGGTCTTATGGCTCTTTTTTTTTCACACATGTGTATATTCAGTATGTCATGACGTGGCAACACACATGAAACGGTTTTAAGTGACATAGAACGTATGTGGGTTTGGGTTGCCTTTCACTACATGCCAGTAGTTCAGAAGAAGAGTAACAAACACAGCTTATTAGTAACAAACAAAAATGCTACGCTTTCCCTTGCACACTGGTGGGTTGAGCTTTGACGTAATTAAGCATAATGTAAAAATAACTCATCTGTCAATACCATCATTTATCATGAAAGGACGAGCTCTCTGTAATGCATGGTTTTGATTAACTGCCACTTGCTGTCGAAGTTGAGATGCAGGATACACATTTGGCACTTGCGCACATACATGAGTTTTTGAGGATGTCTTAGAAGGCAGAGCCAAGACAGCCAAAAAAAAAGACTCTAAAAGCAACCTTAGCGCGCGTGTGAACACAAGCACTTGCTATCCATCGAAAGCTTTGTCCTTTAAACAAGTTTCCTGCTTGCATCCTTTTTTGGAGAAGAATTAGCTTTCACTGTTCACCATTTAAAGCACATCACTAAAACATGCCCCCAGGTCTCTGCACAGCGTGACATTTTAGACAAGCTGTAAAAGAAATGTAGTTCCTGAGTTGCTGTTGTGCACTTGATAGTTGTATCTTCCAGAAATGCTGTTTCTATAACTCTTTCCTTACTTCAGGTAAACAGTAATGGAAATAAATCATTTTCTGTGATAGGGTTTTGCTGTAGAATACATTGCTGCAGCTGTAAGTGTGATTTTTCCACCATTTACACAAGGCGATGCATTTAGCCAGGCTAAGCTGTCTTCTAAGATCTACTCCAGACCAGGATCTGGGGGAGTCCAAGGGACCTCCTGGACCAGGCAAGCTGTTCTCAAACTCCTGGGGGGGAGCGGGTGTGTCAGGAGGCAGGAAGGGGCCCTTTTCAGAGGACTCACAAGTCATAAACAGGACTGTGTTGCTGTATTTCACTTTGCAAGCTGCTCTTGACATTACCCGCCCCTTTGTGGGCTGAGGGTGATGGAACATGATGCCATGTTGCCCTGGTGGCAATGGGCTCCAAGCAGACGAGGGTGAGTTGCCTGGGATTTAACTCCAGGTGGGATTATGCTGATGCAGAGGCAGAATGTGCCCAGTGTGTCTTCCCCACCTTCAGTTTATGGGGGAGCTGAACAGCTGTGGAGAACAGCTGTGTGAAGGGAGCAGGTAGAGCAGAGGGTCAGGATTGCAACACACATGAGGGTTGTACGAAATGACACTTAAGTCCTGTTTGGGCTCCCCAGGCGTATGAAGAAGAGTGGGTACATGAGCAGTGAACAACACAGGGTGTGGGCAGGAGGAAGGTTTCCACCACTGTGTCCCACCACTGTGCTGCTCTGGATGGAGAGGAGTGAGGAAAGACAGGGAGAAGGGTGATGCAGAGCTAAAGAGAAGGTGTCATCAGTACCACAGAGTGGGTGTATTGATGAAGAAGCTGAATTAATATGAGGCAAAGGACTGAATGGGGACAAAGCCAGCATATGTTTGGAGGATGGAGAGAAAGGTGGTGTCTCTCTGGGGGCTGGAGAAGGAATTGCTGGGAAATCCAGGGCGTTTGCTGTCTAATTCATCGCTGCTGGTCTTTTTAGGCCAGGAGGCCTTGATAGCACCTGTAACTGCTTCTTGAAAATTGCAAGTTAATTTTAACATGCAGGTAGGAATGGAACAACTGCCTAGAGCTACGTATTTCTGCTTCCCTCGCTCGCAGCTCCCTGTGAGATAGGGCAAGCTGAACTGGCCTTGCTTACGCTTCGGTTTTCTGCAAAGCTGTGCTCCGTTTATTGCATTTGACTTTGGGTTCAAGCAGCATTCTGTAGCATGCTGTCAAGAGCTGAAATGTCAGAATGAAATACTGAATGCTATTTCCTCAGATGCTCAGTGTTGGAAATTATGGAGGCTCCAGGCTAAGTGTCCGCAACAGATTCCTGTGATTGCTGCCGTGCAGCCATGCTCCATTTTTCAATACAGTGGTCACAGGCTGATGAAACTGATTTCTCTGAGAACATCCTGCTGGCACCAGGTGGAAGACATCATTCCCCAAGGAAATAAAACAAAACAAAGAAAAAGAAAAAAAGCAAAAAGCAAAAAAAAAACCAAACCAACAAAACACCCCACTGAAAAAGAAAAAAAAGTATAAATGGTAAATCTTTCAAATGTGAAAACAGAACAGGATACCTGCGGCCAAACTGAGATTGATGCTGCCGCGTCACAGGCAATTGTTTCAGTTTAGTTCAGCTCAAGTGTAGATGTTTTTCTTCCCATCCTAGTGGGCAGATGTTGAACATGTTGTACGGGCTCTCTTCCCGTCCTCCCTTTTGCCCTATTTTAAATCTGCTGCAAACTTAACCTGCTTTATTCAGATTTGTAATAGCATGAGGTTTATTTGCTAGCTGGGACATGCAAGTACCTGGAGTCCTAGAAATGCTCATAATTTGCATTCTTAATAAAGCATAATTTAAAATCCTAAATATAGAAAGTGCTCTATAACTGAAATGGATTAAACCAACTCCTTTTTCCCAGATCTCAACATCCCAAACAACCCTCTGAGCCCAGAAATTTGGGAATAAGCCCTGTAAAGGCCTGCCCCTGAAATGCTTGAAAAAGGAGAATCAGAAAACCGAATCTAGAGCTTTCTGCTGGGTTAAATCAGGAACATGCTAGTGGGTCCTCCTCAATGGCAGGGCCAATCTGTGATGCTAGAATAGCCCCTAACAATCCTTAATTTTTTTGCTAACCCTGTATTTCTTTTTGGTCTCAGGACCAAAGATAGACATTACAAAATGCTCAAGAGGGGCAAGTTTCTCTGACTTTTTTATATTAACCACTTACACTGTCATTTTTCTGCCTTCTTTTCTCTGTCAGTGTGATTTCAGAATGCCTCTTCACAACTGTTTTTGAGTGCCATGGATTAATGTGGCATTTTTCCAAATGCCATAGTAATTTTTCACCATGGAAAATGCTCCTTAACTGGTTCTGCGCCACGAATGGCATCCTTACGTCCCAACTTTTATTGGGCCTTTGAGCGGTATGATGATATAGACAATAAATATCTTTGCAAATTACTGGTTGTTATTCTCTTTTTATGACAGCCATTTTCTGCCCTTGTTACTTCAAAGCCTTTGGTAATTAGCGCAACACCTGCTAATGCTAGAGTATCAGCAACCTCACCTCTGGTATATTCAGCTGCATTTCTCTAGGTCCTGACACTGTCCTGAGCGCTCTCTTCTTTCCCTCCCACCAGTCACTTCGTATATGTCAGCGCTATATGGCTTTGCCTCCCATCAGATGGCTTCATTGTAAAATTACATCCTTACTGCCATGGGTTTTCTCCCAAGAGGA
The DNA here is from genome assembly GCA_013400375.1 of Thinocorus orbignyianus. Lineage (NCBI taxonomy): Eukaryota > Metazoa > Chordata > Aves > Ciconiiformes > Thinocoridae > Thinocorus > Thinocorus orbignyianus. Next base: position 1,541,775 of record VXBW01007510.1, on the reverse strand, counting down.
GTTTAAGAAGCTGAATGAAAGTGTCTTGCTTAGGAAGAGGATGGATTTGCCTAAAATGAGGAAACCAGACCTGTCTCAGAAAATATGGGGGCGAGACGAGCTGATGCCACAGTCCCTTTCATCGTTACCTGCCAAGTCAAAAACCTCCTCTCGGTCCTTCACAAGCAGATTCCGTCCTTCACTGCTGCCACTTCCCTGGCAGTGGTGGTGCTTTAGGCATCTTGTCCTGGCTCCTGGTCCTGCAGCCTGGCTGCCGAAGGCAAGGGGCAGCTGTGCCGAAACACAGGTGCCCACACAGGCAGCCAAACTCATTTCATCCTTGCCCCCCGTGCCACAAACTGTCGGCCACTGCCAGCCCCTTCCCTGGGCACACCCCCATGCACTCCTTCGTGCCCATCTGGTTTGTCTCTCCACCCACTACCTGCATCAGGGGGTTGATTTTTCTTTTTTCTTCTTTTTTTTTTCTTCTTTCTTAAATTTTTTTTTTTTTTCACCTCAAAGTGATAGCAACTCCTGGTGCATTTATCTTAGATGATGTGGTTGTTGTAAGATGAAGTACCTGCAGCAGCCAGTCTGCGGTTGATTTGAACGCAGGCGAGTCTCGACAATGAGCTTAAAGGAGGGTGTCAGGTATAAATCTTGTCTTCAAACAGCCAGGGTGCATTCCAGACTTCAGAGACACCTCTTTGTGTGGAAGGGGAGGTTTTTTTATGCCTCCTTTTTCTTTTTCTTGGACCTGGAAGAGGATGAAAGTGGCGGGGTGTGTGCGTTCGTTTAGGCTGATAATGAGAGTGGGGCTCACGGGCATGGTAATTTGGCAGCCTCTTCACTTCCTGTAACAGTTTAAAAAAAAAAAAAAAATCATCCAAGGGCTGCTTAAAGACAAACATTTTTTGTTTAACTACTGGTGGTTCATTTTCTGAACAACCATGCAATTAATCTTATTTGTATTAAAGAGGCAGGCTGCTTTTTGTAAGCTTTTCTGAGCTATAATTAATGAAGATCAAAAATGTTACAGAGACATAATATTTAACTTTTCATAGGTGCGACTACACAACATCTGTGGCAATTAGAGAAGCAAAAGAAAAAGGCATTGTGTTGGGCTTTTTGCCTTCAAAGTGTCTTTGTTATGCCTCTTTCCTGCGCACAACTATTTAGTGCTCGAGCTGTGAACACAATTTTTGGTCAGAAGACTAATCAATACTAAAACCACATGGTTTTTTTGTGTTGGTTTTTTTTTGGTTTGGTTTGGTTTTTTTAATAGCATTGAGAAAGAAACAGATCGTTCAGAAATGTTATCAGCTAGGTCAGACCTGCGAGAACTGAGCCCATGAAATTAAGTGCAGGACTGCCTCTACTGCTCCTTGAAGGACTGAACCTAAACAAGAGTGTTTATTGCTTGCATAGTCGTTTCCAAGCAAATGCATGTATGTGTTAAAACTTCAAAAGCATCACAACAGTTTCATGATTTTACATGTAAAAAATCCTGGATGTTTTGCCACTAGGAATTCTGTAGCGCAGATTATCTTTAGCTGTGCTGCTTAAAAAAATAATTAGTTTGTAATAAGTAGTAGCTTATTTATCTCTGGGTGATTAAATAAAGAACAACTCTGGAATGCATCACTTGAAGACATATGACAAGAAATGTGCATAGTTTTACCTTGGCATTAGCTGCTTCCCATTCCACCAACCTTTCAGCTGCTCTAGCAAAAGGAAAATCTGGTTTTCACTGGCCTAAAATCAAAACACAGATGGCTCCAAGTGTCACTTTTAGATTCACAAAACAACTGAATGCTTTGCCTTTACATACAAACAACTGGTGCATGACTTCATTACACCGGGGATCACTCATTTCATACGCACGTGGCATTTTGCTAATACTTTGCAAAGAGAATCTGCATAATTCCTATTAGTATCAGAACTCTTCTGGAATTGCAAAGGCAAAGTTAGATCTGTCATCTGTGTGATGTGGGATAAGTCTGTTCTCAACCATTGTTTGAGAAATAAGCTACCCTGGTATGGTCCCAAAACCAACAGAGACACCATCTGATATGTACTAAGCCACAGTAAGAATGAAAAAGGAATTAATCTTTGTCCGTCCTTTGCAGGATGCAAGTGTCACCTGGGAGTTGACATACAAAAAATTTACGGCCTAAGGTTGTCCACTACATCATAACTGCATCCTAAATAAGTTTGTGCTACCTGATGCCGGTCCCTCTGTCTCTAGTTCCAATGCACTGTGCTTCTAGAAAGTTGGAGGCAAATATGAGCTAGGGGTGCAGGGCAGTGCCAAGCACCCTGCTGCTGTGCCCCAGTTACTCTTTCCCAGGGTGAAAATGGTCTGATGCCCTTGTGGCCAGGGGGTCCTTGGCTTTAACCCGTGCTTGATGTCTGAAGATAGATCAATTTGGAGAAACGTTTGCAAAAGTGAATCATGGAAAGTTGCACATGCTGATTACATCATATTTATTTCTGTTTACTTTGTGACTCACAACTTTCCTAAGTATATGCAAGCAAAAAAGGTCTAACAGTTTCATATATTTAAATTAAAAGTCTTCCACCATATACAAGAGACATCTGGTCTCTAAAGCCCTCCCTCTAATCCCTCTTAAGGTCAAAACCCAACAAGTTGTTTATGGGATGTCAGGACGCTGATGTACAAGTGTTTCCCTCAGAGCAGGACCAGCGGTTTGAGCGAGAGCGTTTGGCTTTGGGCAGAGACTGGCTGCAGCAGGGTGGCACAGTGGCCGCCTCAGGGGTGTTGGGATCGTTAGCAGCTGTGTGCTACCTAAGTTCTAACAAAATTCAGCACAAGCAAATGTCAACAGCTTCATCTTTTCTTCTTAAATGCAAACCTGTTATACTTTAAAAATACACTCTCAGTCCAAAAATCTGTATGTTCTTTGAGTGATTTCTAGGTTTTTATGTTTTAACTGAACTAAACCCCTCCCGCAGTTCCCCCTGTTACTCATCTTCCCAAGCGCTCTTTCATCTTCTTATCTTTCAGACTGCAAGGTCTTTGAGGAAGAGACAGTCTTTATTTGTGTACTGTGCAACACCCAGAGTATTTAGCACTAAACTCAAATGTTTGTCTACACTGTAAAATAGTTGCCAAACAGTGTGCTTTAAGAGGGTGTCAAGGGTGTTAGTTTCTAAGTATTAACACGGGAAGGAGAAGCAGTGTGAACATACTGTAGACTTCCTACAAAAGGAAACGATGGAATATGGAGCCACCTGAAGATTTCAGGCAGAGAGCCCCAAGCGTGACATTGGTCAGTGCACAGCTGGGGTTGTCCGTGCAATGGCAGTTTTGCTCCTTAGCTTCTTTCTACCACATGCAACTTACACGTTAATTGTAGCCGTTGTCACAAAAAGTCTTGATAAGGACGTTTTCAGGAAGAGTTGAAGAGGTCTAAAAAGCTATGGTCATCATGGTCATACTAAACAGCTTCATTTGCTTAGAAAAATGAGGCATTTTCAGGTTTGTCTGCTCTTCCAGCCTGTCTCCTTTTACCCAACAAATCTACTGTCTGAGGCCCCAGATTTTCTATTTGGCTCTCAAAATGCAAGCCTACTTCAAAGTCAGAAGAACAGTGTCTTTGATTACTTTTATTTATTATATCATATAACCACATATGTTCATTTTATAGGTAAAAAACCCCACAGCTAGTTTGACTCTGTATGGCACTTTTTACATGACATGATTCTTTGCTCTGGTGACCTGCAGAAGTATGAAGTAAGTCAGAAAAACAGTATTTTCATGTAGGAATAAGTAATTGTGTAGGCGCCAGCCACTGGAAGTTTATATCTTGGCTCAATGTCCAAGTGGCGACTGGTGACGACTGGTGTTCCTCAGGGGTCGGTACTGGGACCAGTACTATTTAACATCTTTGTTGGAGACATGGAAAGTGGGATAGAATGCTCACTCAGCAACTTTACTGAAGACACCAAGCTCAGTGGANAGCTGGGGCTGTTCAGCTTGGAGACGAGAAGGCTCGGGGGAGACCTTAGAGCAGCCTTCCAGTATCTGAAGGGAGCTGCAGGAGAGCTGGTCATCATCATCAGCATCTAGCTGATCATCAGAGTACTTCTTTTTTCCCTAAGGGTGTCATGCGTTTCTTCTTTCTTGCTCCCATGGTGGTCCCCAGCTCTCCAAATAACCACAGCTTTTATGCTTGCTACTGTATATAGCAGATTCCTAGCTTGAATATAAATGTGATCCCTTTACGACACCATAGTAGGGTTTCAAAATTATGTAGGCACTTTGTTAACATAAATATGAACTGATTATTAGCTCTTAACAAACTTCTAAGAAAATTGCAGTGAGAACAGGACACCAAAAATTTGGCTAAGGGACAAGATTAGAGCAGGGATTTTTTGAGTTCTAGCTCCAAAAACATCGAACATCCAAAAAGTGAGCTCACTCCATTTTTAAAAAATTGTTATTATAAATTTCCTATGCTTTGTGCAGCTTACCCTTGTGTTTCCAAAGAAACCTGGAACAAGATCAGGCCTGTGACATTACTGAACAAGTAATATAAGATTTACTTCAACATATACTATGGCTGCAAGATAAAGAAATTGCACCTAAACCTGGTAACGCAAAATACTTTTTTCAAGCCTGACCTGTTGCACTGACTAAAGATTTAGTCTAAAACTTTGTCCAAACCTTAAACTCGGTGTTAGCATGGAGAGGATGATCACCAGAAATTTCAGAAAAACTTGACCTCTTCTTTTGTCACAACTTGCTTCTCTCTATATCCATTTCTTTAATAAAGACACAGAGCAAAGTGAAGTTAAAGTATATCTGCATCTGAGGCAGGTCACAGATTTGTCTCTTACAGTAGCAGTAGGCTTTTGAGGATCAGCGTACAGTATTGCTTGTTAGGAATATTCACATTTAAAAGTCTAACAGAGAATTGCAGCTCCTACATGGCTTCATGCCCTTGACCTCAAATTCCCAGTACTTTATAGAAGCCCTGTTTGTCACCATTATGTTGAATATGGGAAAAGCACATTTGAGTGTGTGGTGGCATTGCCCTGTAGTAATGAAGTATTTGTAAAAAACATTGTTTACTTTATCTTGCACTCGAAGCTAGAGGATACAACACAAGAGCTGTCTTGAAACAATATTCCTGATGCCGCTGAGCCTTGGAGAGCCTGCGTTCTTGGTAATTGCCATCAGAAGTCAAAGCAGAGCTGTCATGCCAAAGATTCAGTTTCTTCTCTAAATATAAGGTCAGACTGGCTGGTAGTTTGGAGGAAGTTGTACGAGGAATGAAGTCTGGCACATTCGAGGACCATCTGTACATTGCTCTCAGCATCCTAAGTGTGTCAAGATAAGAACCAGTCTCATCACCCCCACATCCACCACCAGAGAGTCCTCAAAGCACTTTCACAAAGTTAGCATTAATGTTGAAAAAGGTTACAGATAGAAAGGGGAAGTCATTTCTGCCAGTCGTTTGTTCACATGCACAGATAAAACCTGCCAACACTGTTTCCAAGCAACTGAAACCATTTATATATTCAATTCTAATTTGTAAAATGCTTTTAGACAAAAAAACTGGGAAAAGGCTTTGTAAAATACAAGCTGATTCACATGTAGGATTTGCTATGTGAAACAGCTTATATGTTTATGGTACTTCACCTGAGAAAATTACTTACTTATTTTAAGGGAAGGTAAATTCTTTCCCGAAACCATGGGGAAACACCTTTGGCCAGGTCTTTTTCACATGTGCAGTTTCATCCCATCTGAACTCAGTCTTCAGTTTGACCGATACAGTTTCATGCAAGTATCCTCTCTGGTTATGTCAGGGAAGCGTTAGCTGTCCTAGAGGCACAGGCAGACAAACAGACCTGGAGCAGCACCAGTGAGCCACTCCCATCCCCAAAGCGGTCACGCGTGGTCCAAGGGCCGAGGGAATTTTTCCCTCTCAGAGGAAAGGAGTGCTTAGGAGTCCTTCCTAAATGGAAAGGTACTTTTTTTTATTCACCCAAAGCAAAAAGAAAGGGAGAAAGCAGCCCAAACCCGGCCCAGGCCACACCTCTGTAGCTCTAGGACTCAGGGTGCCGCAATCCCAATGTTCCCAGTGTCAGATGCAGTACAAGACACCTGAGAGTGGGAAGTTGTCCTGGGGGGTGTCCCTGCCCAAGAGCTCTGTGAGGTACCTGGGGAGGGTTTCCGACCACCTCGGTCGAGCAGGAGGGGGAACGGCAGGGTATTGCCTACCTGCTCAATGGCATGCGTGGGATATGGTGCTCGGGGGGAAAAATACGGGCTTCCTTGGGATTACTGCTCAATGCCATAATGGATGGCTAATTATAGGTCTTGCAGTTGAAAGCAGCAGCCTGACAGAGATCTCAAGCTCCTAGAAATTAAGTAGAGGTGTTATTTCTGGGATATTATTCCCACAGGCCAAAGTACAATTATAGTGGTGTCTTATGTTTCCTCACTAAAA
>VXBW01007510.1:1404795-1535298 GCA_013400375.1 Thinocorus orbignyianus | reverse complement strand
AAAAAAAAAAAAAAAAGAAGTTAAATGAGGAAAGTGTATGGTTTTAAATGAATCCTCTTATCAAGGAGTCGCTTAGACACACTGTTTCATCTTCTGCATCTTCCCTGTAACACCACTGATATCTGGGAAAGCCTCTGGTTTGGATCGTTGCACAGCTCAGGGTAAAGGGCCTGAGCAGGTACAGCCTGGCAAGCTTGATCGTGCAAGCTTGGGTATGCTTTCTTTGAAATCAGCAGAAAACCCGATCCTGTATACCAAACAAACAAACAGCCCCAGTGCTATCCAGTACTTTGCCAAAACAGCCAGGGGAAAAATAACATTGTTCCCTCTAAATAGAGGAGAACAAGTTCTTGAGACCAGTCAGAGGTCTCCTTTGCTTCTAATGCGAGCCGAGAAATAGTTGACTACACCTAGCCACTTTAAGGTGAGATATTGCAATACAAGTCTTTGTGCACATCCTAACAGTGGCCAAGAAGAAGGTTCCCACAAGTTGTCCATAATTAATCTTTGCCCAAAAGATAAACTGTTGAGGAAAAGATTGGGAAAAATGAGATCTCAGATTTTCAAGTAGGTGAGAAGCCATTTTGCCCTCTCTGAAGTATCACTTCTTTGGGCAAACTGACAGAAAGTGTATACAAGTTTCTAAGTTTCTAAGTTTCTCAGCTTGAAGTTGACATGGAAACAGACTTTGCTGGGGAGCACACACTTTTCCGACTTGAAAATAAAAATGGGCAGAGTATGACAGGGTTAGGAGTCTTTGCAAGCTGTGCCTTGGGAATTCTCAGTGGGAGAGATGAAGAATTAACCCATCAGAACTGGGGATTGTGCCTTTACTTGTTTACTGCTGTGGCTGCTTGGGATGTTTTCAAAGTCAGGGTATTGTTTGGAGGGTCCTATGAGTTTACTCAGGATGTCATTGAAGTGCAGAAGGCCAAAGTTTGTACATGTCTGACACACTGTGCTGTACTACTGAGAAACACCAGGTGGTCGGATGGTGAGAGGCCATTACAACAGAGGAAAGACAATAGATAAGATTGTATTTTCAGTCTTGCTTGCATATAACTTCAGTCCCAAAACACATGGGAGGATTTTGCAAAAGGATACACAATTTACATATAAGAGCAAGCTTGTTCATACCAGTGTGCCACCGGCTTCGTGATGCAGGGTAGAAAACACAGCACTATGCTCCGCAATACTTTCCATTTCCATTTGGAGCATGTGAATGGAGAGGTAATATTTTAGATGTTATGGGGAAATATCAGCTGGTGAAATGAGGTTACGAAAATGGGCTCTGGATTGTGCGACAGGGAGACAGTTCAGGCATTTAATCCAGAAAGAGCAGTGGGAGTTTGGTTGCATGGCCACTCTGCAGAGAGCAAGGCGATCCCTTTGTGGTCCTTTGCTGCCCAAACTCTAGCTTGGTAACACCTCCTTTCCCAAGCACCAAGGATCCTTCCCTAACCACAGTTTAAATAGGATGCCTGTTTACTGATCTCAGATAGCACCGTCAGCAGCTTGATACTTCAAAGATCTTGCTGGGTTGCTGGTTGGGTGCCAGCACCCTGAAGGAAGGGTGCCCACATCACTTGGCATAGCAGCTGGTGTTTCTTTTGGTCTCACCTCCAGACACCAGTGCCAAGCCTGCCCCTTTGGTGAAGCCAGGGATGACTCCTACCTCTGCGCCTGATGACCACACGCCGCACATACAATAGCCTTGGCAAGCAAAATTAATTGTCTCTGGGATGTACAGCAGCCTAGGGAGTAGCTCCATCTTTAGCAGAGAAAACCTGTTCCCTGGGATGCTGGTATATGGGAACAAAGGAGAATGGATGTGGGCATTTTAATTACCAAGTGAGGTAGAACTATCCCAACCCCCAGTTCTCTGCACACATTTAAAGGATGAAGGTGAGTCATCCTGAGCAAAAGAGAGATCTAGTCATAACGTAATACCCCAGCCTAGAGTAAGCTGAATATTGTTCTTAAAGCCTGTTGGCTTTCCAAAGATTTCAATTTGTGTGACAGGATGCTAGATGCATTGCCCAAATGGTCTGTCAAATGTATCACAGTGACAAGGAAATATTGTGCTCTCCTCCTTCCCTCTGAAATTCCTTGAATACCTGGTGCCAGCAGTTCAGCTGATAACGCAAAGAGGGATGAAAGCAGACAGCCTTGTCTAGAAGAAGTGACTTTTCAAATGGGCTGTGACAGGCTCCCTTCATCTTGCTGTAACTTGTCATTTTGATGAAAGCAACAGACTACAAATAACGCCACTGGTACAGGAAGGCTACAGCAGTTTTCATATTTTCATTAATTGTGAACTTAATTGCTGATGTGCTAGTGACTCTTCCATTACTTGGAATATATTGAGTGTTGCATTTCGGGCTCCTAGATGGGAATTGGCTATTTTAAGGAGAATTTTAATATTCCTGATCAGGCTGCTAAGTACGAGTTTATGTTAGGGTATGTCTGTGGTGCTTGTAGTGGTATTGTTTAGATAGGGGAGTTGTATGACTACTTCCTTTGAGCACAGTGAACACACACTGTTTTTATCTACATGATCCTCTTTTATTAATTCTGTCAACTACCATATTGAGTGCTCTCTTTGTGTGTCATGGCTCAAATCCAGATGCCGCCAGGATCACTGAGAACTTCACCGCAGACTTCAGTGGGATTTCACCTGCGCAGCTGTGCCTGATGCTACACCTCGGGGAGGGAACAGCCTTCTCGTACCCCGGATCCCAGGCTCTTTCTTTGAACCAGGGTTGTTCAGACAGCCCATGTCCTTCTGAGTGTCTCATCCCGTCCTACTCTAGGGACCATGATCTCTATCCCCTGCAGGTCTGGAGGCAGGGACCTCAATGACAACCCTGCCCCACCAGATGGAGGAGACTGCTTTCACATGGGGAGTGTAGGACTGTCTGCAGGGACACAGCAGTGTCCCTCAGTGCCTCCCAACAAACACTCCAGAGATGACAGGTTTTAGATTTCTAATACAACAGAGCAATCTCTAAAGGACAGGGAGAAAAGGCTACCTAGAAAACAAGATGGGGATGACCAAGTCTGTTTTACTTGTGGCAGACAAATACTGACAGACAACAGGAGGTGTGACCAGAAGCTACTGTATGAACACCACGGAGTCAGCACTGGAGGAGTAATGTATCTCTGTGGCAATGCTGCTCTCAGCATTAGAGGATGATGCGTGCCTTGTGCTTTGCCTCTCCTGGCTTAGCCCTAACATATATTAAAGTAGCCTGAGGGCTACTTTAACTTATATCCAACTATAAAGGCTTCAGTGGACCACTAAGGTGCACGGGCAGGGTATAGGAATGGTTACAGGCTTCCTAAGATATTTGAAGCATCTATGGCAACTTGTCAGACTGATCCATAGGAAGATAACCAGTCTATTCAGCTGCACATGAGCTCACCCTTCTGAGACAGGTCCAAGGCTTTACAAAAATAAGCATGTTTACTTAAGAGTGCAAATGTTTCCCCTATTTGCTGCTTCCAAACCAATCGACAGCAGTCAGTCTGCCATGGGAATTATTATTCTGTGTTTCAGCCCCTCCCTTTAAAGCATGCTCCTACCATGCAACATGACAAACAAACTCTGCTAGACTACCCTGGTGTGTCTTCAGGGTCACCTCCCTCCCCTGCAAGATGGGTAACCTTCAGTAATGTGAGTCTGAGAACGGGAACAGGAGCAGTGCCACAAAGCAGGGCTGGAATGCTGTGTTTGAGCTACCCAGGAATATGCACCTGACCACGAAACCACAGAATTGTAGGGGTTGGAAGGGACCTCTGGAGATCATCTAATCTAAACCCCCCTGATGCAGCAGATTCAGCTAGAGCAGGCTGGACAGGAACGCATCCAGGGAGGTTTTGAATGTCTCCAGAGAACGAGACTCCACACTGTCTTTGGGCAACCTGTCCCAATGCTCACTCACTCTCAAAGTAAAGAAGTTTTTCCCCATGTTCAGTTGGAACTTCCTATGTTCCAGCTTGTGTCTGTTGCCCCTTGTCTTGTCAGCAGGCACCATTGAGAAGAGCCTGATGTCTGCCTGGGCTTCCTGTGGGTTAGAAAAGTTGTATCAGACACTGTAGAGCAGTTGCTAATATATCTATGGACCAAAGTTGTCTTTCCTAATGAAAGGAGACTCCTGTTTTCCAGCTGCAACAGAATCAATGAGTTTCATATCCATACATCACAAGACAGAGTTGCAGATGCAGGCACAGCCAACGTGCCGGACTTAAGCACGGGATGTCAGCGGCATGTGAAGCATGAGACAACAATTACATTTGCGGCCCTCAGACTGCTTTCTGAGCGACGTGGTGATGTAACTCTTTGGCTGTTCCAGGTTTTTTTATGCTGGGTGTTAAGTTCATCAAGTAAGCAGACTGAGAATGCTCTAGCAGCCATTTTCAGAAGGAGCTGTACAGGTTTAATGTGCTTTAACTTCATGGGTTTAGTTAATTTCCCCACTCCAGTTCCTCCTCCCAGACTCCCCCCGTGTTTACAAGCCTTTAGTGTTATTTTAGCTTCTCACTCTTGCATTCATCCTAATCTGTGAAAATCAGAGTTGACATGATGACAAAAGTTGTCACATTGAATACATTGTTTACTTGGCTTGAACAGTTATTTTTATAGTCTCTCCAGAGAAAGTTTCTTATTCAAATTTACCAGAGATACTCAACAAGTTTAACTAGAAACTTGGCATTTCCTCTTCCAAAAATTCTTCGAGTGATATTTTCCAGCAACAGACTAATTGACAACATCTTGTTTCACAGAGGCACACATCCTTCTGCGTTAGATTTTCTCAACACGTTCACACCTGGAGTTTGGGGATCAGCAGTTCGACACCACATCGCACAGCCAGTGAATGGCTCACCTAGGAGGCACGCTGCTCAATCCCCAAACTTCAGTTTTGTGTAAACGAGGGATAAAAATCCTGCCAACTCGTGACAAGAGTGATTCTTCACGCCCAGACTGAGATTTCTCCAGCGTTCTGCGCTGTATATTTTACATACTGAATCTCTCACAAATTTAATTTTCCCCAAGGCTTTCATATTGTTCTAAGGGAAACAACAGCTAAGATCTTTTCCAAACCAGTGGAACGAGACATCGTGTTTGACAGGAAAGGCCTAAAATTTATGTTTTTCTTGCTTCGTGCTTAGACACGAATTTACCAAAACGACTTCTCCAAAGAGAGGATAGTCCCTTGTTACTTATATCCAGTGAACACCACAGTCACCTGTGTGATCCAGGTTATCTGTGTCTGGGTTATTTCCATATTGATACCTGCAGACATTTTAACCTGCAGGATGGGTAGGCTACTTGAAGTTTTATTTGTGGCCAATAAGAACTACCCACCTCGGTGAAATTTTTCATTTAGAAATAATACTTCCCACAAATTTGGGCTAGGTAGATTCCCTAGCACCATAAAATACTTTGGGATATATGCCTTTGACCTCCAGAAACCATGTACCAGTTTGAAACATCTCTGCAGTAATCACTACTAGATGCTTATAGGCCTGCAAAACAACTCTTCTAGGTATAGCCAATTGGTAAAAAATCAGTGCCAGTTGCAATGTACAGTGTAATTAACGTAGAGGGAAGTGAGGAGACACGGTAATCCAGCAGCAGCAGCCGTGATTTCAGGATGGTCAAGAGATCTTGCCACAGAAAAAGGAGCTGAGTTCTGCATCCTGGAAACATGTTTATTTAGGTTAAGAAAAAAATAAGGCAAGATCACCATTAACATCTGACCCAGCTCTACAGAAGGCAAAAGAAATAGCTAGAGAAGGATAGTGGCTGACTGTTCCACCAGCCACCAGGGAGCAAACAAAGCTGTTTATAAAAGAAAAGGAAAAAAAACCCAACTCGAACTTTGTCATTCTACAAAATCTCATCTATTCTGTTTCCAATTTATATAACAGTTTAGGCTTTAAGGAATAAACAATGTGTTTCTGCTTCTGGCTCTTCAAACAGCTATTCCATTTACCTTTTTCAGCCCTATGATGGTGGGTTTACAGCGTGTCCTACCTTGCTTCCTGCATCCTCCCGGTGTCCAGATGCTGAGCTGTGTGCAGGCAGAAGCACCAGCTCCTCCAGAGCCCACACGGGTCCTGTGAGTGCTGGGGCTCCCAGCATTAGTGCTGTGTCCCATTTGGGTTGTTTATTTTGCTAAGCCACCCATGTCCTGCCTGAGCCACCCTTCTCCCCACTGCTATAAATGTCTACACCTTCACAGGTCACACACCAGATGTGGAAGCATTAATTTGCTGGACAGATTTTTTTTTTCCAGCTTGCCCTGCAGAAGCAGCACATGTAAACATGTGTGTTTAACAGAAAATATAACTAATTAAAATACATCAAGCTGATTTGGAATGTAGATCTCACAATCTGCCCTGTTCAGGAGGGGAGGTTACCCCATTAACTAACTAACTCTAAGCAGCACCTTAAGATCCTCCAGAAAGCATTGAAGGAGGTGTTACCAGTATGTGAGCTAATCCAACTGAAGAGCAAGCTTCCTCCGTTTCACATGAACCCAGCAGACTAGAGCTGGCTTTGACATGCATACTAGCTTTGCAGTCAGGATAAACTCCAAACTATGTAGTCCTGTCCCAACAGCCAGCAATGAGAATAGCTGGCAGACAGATCAGGCACACCATCTTTCCCCCTCCTTGTATTTCTCCAAAAGCATTGTCAGCTCTGGCTTGCTAATGTGATACTATAAGTAGAGCTTTGACCTGTTTGCTAGACTCTTTTCAAAGCAGATGCCTGACTCCACCAGTTGCTTTTTCTGGGTGCAAACTCAAGCAAGAAAGAATACACCTGAAGGGCACTTCAGTCCGTTTTTAATGCACTGTCTTCTGAGGAGACTGAAAAAAAAAATAATTGAAAAGCTGAAAACATGTGTTTTCATCACTGGGATCTTTTCTCCTTGAGGCTTGATGTTCTTATGACCTATAAGATGGCGTTCTTTGAAACTTCACCACCTGTAGCAACCTCTGAATGCCCTGACTGAAATTTCACTCTCTGAATGCCCTGACTTTCTGTTTAATAAGGGTAATGTAGTGTTAACCATGGGAAAATTTTAGGGTTTCTGTGACATTGAAGCTTGCCATATTTCTTCCAAATTGTTGGTCTTCAGAATACAGAGGAACTGGCTCTGCAGGAGCAGTCACTGCTTTATACAAAATAAAGCTCTGAGAAGTTCACTGTCTCCATGTGAAAGCCATCCTTCGGTCTTCAACATATCAAAAAATACAGGGGGCACTAAGCCATTGCAGGTGTTCTCCAAATAGACAAGACTTAAGCTCCACTGTAGCATCTCCTAGACTCTACACATTATGTATTTCTTTGCATTGCTTTATGCTTCAGGACAGCAGTTAAATAGACAACTAGTGTCTCTCACATTTTTCTACAGGCCACTTAAGGAGTTAATGTAGTTTTAACATGGTTGGTCAAAGAAGAATTGAATATCTACAGTTTATATTTGCTGAGGTCTATAGTTTTGTGTAATTTTATTAAAGTAGATGTTTTCTGTTAAGACGTCCTTCAATAGTTTGAGATCAGAGTTGGCCATCGAGTGACGTACAAGATACTCAGAGAGGTTAATGGACAAAGGGGAGCAATTTCTTTGCACCATTTAAAGCAGAACTGTTCTCGCCAGCCCTCACAACTGGATTCTTTCCTGACCATGCAATTGTGTTTGCCCGTAATATACCCAGTCCTCAAAAAGAGGCATTAGAATTTGAGGCTGAAAGCAGATTTTTTATAACGGAAATATTGCAAAGATGTTCTGCCAGAAAAATCTTTTTCAGCAACTTGAGTATCCAACTCAAAATAGCATCTCATGATGCTGGAGTCATTGCATTCATCCAGCATCACAGTGAAAAGATTTGAGCTGGCATGGCTCAGCAGTCTGCAGGAGATATGATGACAGCTTTCTGAGGGTGCAGATTGCTTTTGTTCTCCAGATGAAAACACTCTTACCATGACAGTCTCAACATTCCCTTCACACACCTGGCAAACCAAGGAGCATGGAGAAAGGGAATATGTCTCTATGGCGTCACTGGAAAAAAACAACAAATTTGGTAGAGTTTACTCCAGTAGAATAAATAAACTGGGGATGTGGTTAGGCAGAAAAGCAATCTATCTTCTGGTCCACAGATAGCAACACTGCAAACTGATATATGTCTTATAAATGCAAGATATGTTTTTACATCTTGGCAGAAATGCCAACATAGATTATAGGGAAGGAGGAAGAAGAACATGTAAAAAACCTTACCAGCTTCAAACATGTAGCAGCTTAATAGACGAGGTTTTATAGGGTGTAGTAGATCCCTAGCCGACTGCAGGACCTTTATTCTCTGCACAAGCTCATCCAGGGATGTGTGAAAAAGAGCTTATAAACTCTTTAATGAGATGCATTATCCAGGATGGCCAAGGCCTTCATAAAAATATTCTCTTCATTTTAGACATTCACTTCAAGAAAGGTGGTGGTGGGGGGAAACTGGAAGAAATCCAGGTAAAAGCACTGACACCCAGTGCTCTACAAATCGTGGTTTAATGGTGCAAGACTGGGTGAGTTAGGACTGCTTTGCATAAAATATGACTGTGTTGTGATGCAGGGTCAGACTCAAATACCTAGGAGACTACTGCAGAGCAGAAGGAAATAATCTGTTCTTCACATCCATAATGGATAAGACAAACAACAGCAGTTTCAAGTGAATGCAGAGAGATGTAGATTAGACATTAAGAGAAGCTGCCTAATACACAGAACAGCAAAACACTGGAGTAAATCGAGGAAAATTGTGTAATCTTTGTCACTGGAGGTTCCCAAGACCCAGTTAGATAAATGTTTGTTGGGGTGGCAGAGAATGATTTTGTCTTAGTGTGAAGCAGATAGATTAGATAACTTCTTAAGGTCCCATCTGGTCCTTTTTTTTTTTTAATAAGAGAATTATTTGATAACTGACAAGTAATAATAAGTGGAGATCTCAGAATAATCTTTTTTTGTTGTTGTTCTGTCAGGATGCATTTTACTGTACAGATAGATTGAATTGGCAAAGGTCTATATAATTATCTGTAAAATGTAATGGCCACATAGTTTGGTTGTTTTGATACTAGGTGTATCTTGGAGGTACATAGACTTTTAAAGAAATGCGACTGAGAAGATGCAAGAGTCTTGTTTCAATTAGGCTAATTTAATGTAGTTCTGAGATTTGTTTCAGTGTAAGCTTTATTCTATTAATGTTCATCAAAATTGCTCCTTCAAAACCAAGGAGATGAAGTATAGGAAAAATATCCATGTTGGCCTTGCAAAAGGAATTTTTATGTTAAAATTCTTGGCCACAAATGTCACACACACAGACACAAACTAGAAAGCTGTCAGATGTGATAGTAATGAAATACGGGGAGAAATAATGTTTTCCATGTTTAGTAATAAACTGAATGAAGGCCATGAGATGGAGTTGCAATATCCAAGCCAGCAAGCACCTATGATCCAAGTTTTTCAGTAAAGGTCCATGTGAACCAAAGAAGTGTTTGCAGTATCATCTGAATGCAGGCAAGTTTAATCCAAGGAGGTCCTTCAGCCTCTCATTCCTGCAATTACTCTAAGTTCTTAAGCATTAATAAAGTTTTAAAAAAAAGAAAAAAAAATGGATTTAGAGCTGAAAGCTATTCTTCTTCTTTCTTATAATTCTGATAAACATGAATTATCCATTAATTACCAAAAAATATTTTACATCTTCTTAGAATTATATTAGTTTTAGCCTGTTCTGCTTTCTACCTTGTACTTCTCTTCCGCCCACAAGCTGAGTGAAGTGACATATCTCCAATGAGACAAGTACTATTTCTGCTCTGTCAGGGATCTACTGCACTGCTTCCCAGCACCTGTCCAAAGCCTGACGTATCCAACTTCACTCTTCATCTTCCCATGGCCATACTGTATTTTATCAGCTGAGTAGGACCTAGTAAGATCATTCATTTGAGTGCCTCCTTAGCGGCCTTCTCCTCCTTCAGAAGTTACTTCCTTTTTAAGTCCAGATGTGCTCTACCAGCCTGTGGCAAGGTAAATCTGCGTTCTTGGCTGCAAGGTTCTCAGACAAAGCCATTCATGGCATGTCCAGCCCTGAAAAAAACAAACAACCAAACAAAACAAAAAACTAAACCAAACCAAAACAAAACAAAGCAGAACCCACAAAGCACAGTGAGAACCTCCTCCTCCACAAGCTCCAAAAGCCAGGGACTGATGAGTCAGCATGAACTTCCATCAAGTTCTGCCTCTTCCTAGCCTAGAGGGATCCTAAGTAGCTCTAACCCTTCTGCCCAGCTCCTCTCCGAAACCTGTTTGAATGTTCCTGAACAAGGACAAGAGCAGTGACCTGGACGAGCTCAAGACAGCAGGTACGACTACAGTCCTGGGACAGGCGTCAAATATGTACTTTACATGTACTCTACATGTACTCTACAGCCTGAAATGAAACACAGAGGAGCACCCATCTCCTCTCAGAGGGTACAGCCATGCAACTGCAAAACCACTACAAGGGCCCCAGTGAGAGCAAATTAAAGCCCCAGAGAAAGAAGATTTACTCTAGCACGGGGAATAGGTAACAAAAAGCACCCTCCCCAAGCACATGTCCCTGGCAGCCCCAATTCATCTGCCAGCACAGGCTCCTCTCAGCTTAGCAGTTCCTCTGCGTGCACTGCTCAGGGCAAGGGCTTTGCTCGGAAAGGCACAACACCAGCATGAAACCTGCCCAAGTGCCTCCTCTGCTGTGGTGCAATTCCTGTGTTTCACCTACAGTAGCTGCTCTGTCTGTCTGTGCATATCCCTCAGCTATCCAGCAACCTGGGTTCAGGCCAGAATACATATATGTCTCCCTTGAGGGTGGCATATAACCAAGGTTTTGTCCTACCAGCTAATTCTTCTCTCTAATTTTTGTCACCATCCCAAGGCAGTTGGCACAGTGCTGCAGAACTTTGCCGGGGGAAGCACAGGCAACTCGCTTTGTGCTGCCACGGGTCAGACATCAGTACTCTCTGTCAAGCAGTCTTCTCCCGTGCCTTCAAGTAGTAGCTTGAACCTCATCACAAGGTTGATTTAGGGCTCATGCTCTTCCCCATCCGATCACTCGGCACAGGATGGCTCCAGCTCTGCTTCCTGAAGCCTCAGTAACCCATGCTGTTCCTTTATGTTGCGGTTGTATATCTGAAGGGAGCCTGAAGGGAGCCTACAGGAGAGCTGGAGAGGGACACTTCATCAGGGAATGTAGCAATAGGATGAAGGGTAATGGTTTTAAATTCAAAGAGGGGAGATTTAGATACTAGAAAGAAATTCTTTTTCTGTGAGGGTGGTGAGACACTGGAACAGGTTGCCCAAAGAAGCTGTGGATGCCCCATCCCTGGAGATGTTCAAGGCCAGGCTGGATGGGGCTTTGAGCAACCTGGTATAGTGGAAGGTGTCTCTGCTCATGGCAGGGGGGTTGGAACTTGATGATCTTTAAGGTCCCTTCCAACTCTAAACATTCAATGATTCTATGATCGCTTCCAACCCCGGAGGCCAGATGCTTTTTTCTGAAGTCATATAACCCAGACCCCAGCAGGGAACTGTCCTTACAGCTTGTGGTGGAGTGACCAGCAGGTGGGACCCCATTAAAGAGCAACCATAGCCTGTGCTCAGCTCGTTCCCCATTCCTGTCGTCACCCTCAGTGCACTTTCTCCAGCCCAGGATTCCCAATCTAGGGGCTAGCCCTCCATACCTTCTCCAGCTCTGTGCCTAGACTTTTGCCCTGGTTCCTGCTTCCATCCAGCTTCATCCCGCCTCCCCAGCTGCCCTCCGGTCTTCATTTCTCTTCTAACCAGAGAACAGGGAGCCCTGTCCCACCCAAACCCTGGTATATAGGTGTGGTAGCACCTTGTGGGGTTTAATGCTTAGGTGGTGCTCAGAATAATTAAGGGGCCAAATGGATTCCTCCCACAGCTTGGCTGCCCCAGGAGAGAGGGGATGTGCATACATTACCCCTGCAATCCTGCACACAGCGTTCTGACACTGCACGGCTCCTGTTTTCATGTCATTCCAAGCAGCCTTTGACGGATACAGGTCTGCAGTGTGCAGACAGGACCTTTGCCATGTCGAAATGCCTCCAAGCAGCAACCACCCATGTTGGCAGGCTATTAAGTTTCTATAGAATTTTGACAAGCCTCCAGATGAACATCAAACCATCTCAAATCTCCTGAGGGGCTAAGAATTTTTTNAATAATAAAAAAATAAAAAAAAAAAAAAAAAAAAAAGAAAAAACCCCCAAAACTGACTTCACATGTCATTATTCCCTGCTATTCCCTGCAGCTTTGTAGCTAATTTAGAATCTGTTGATCCTGGTGCCAATAAGTAGTTTATCTTTAAACTACCTCTGTACTCTGATTTGATTTCATTCTCAGGTTAGTGTTGGTTGTTTAGCTAGCAAGTCAGTAATCTAAGAGCACGTACAGGAGACATATTCACCGTATATATCTACCTGTGCATATTTGTTCCACGAAGCAGGACCTCGCATGATAGCTGAGTATTTCTCTGGGAAGACTTACTTTCTCAGAAGGAGGTGGTGAGTGCAGGATTAATATATGTGCTAATGCACTGCCCCCCAGTGGAGTCAAGATCTTGTATAGGAGATCAAGCTTTGCAAACCTTCACTTGTAGGGTGCATGAAGAAAATACTCATGGGACATACATTAAATCAAAACATTAAATTAACCATTGGCGGCACAGCATTAAATCTATTCAAAGGTGTTTTCTGGAGATGATAATTTGCATCTGACTGTAATTTTGCAGTGCAATCTAATGCTGTCCCAGAATACCTCCTTTCTCAGCAAGTACTGCAGTCAGAGGGAGCAGAAGGTCTTCAGCTGCTTCTGGATGATACTTCATATTTCAGAGCTGCTAAGGGGGTCTATAGGAAGTTCTCATTTTTAAAGAATAGCCAAATCCAGAATGTCTCAAGGCTGATGCAATGTCACATAAAACTATTAAAGCACCTGGAAGGAGCTGTGTTTATTCACTGCAATGTCCCTCATCATCCAGTTGGAAAATGTGTCACCCTCTGGTTTGTACTTGAAAATACTGTTTATTTGAGCATATTTAATGTTTCTGGAAATAACTTCAAATCATGTTTTTGCGGAGGATTTTTTGTTTGGGTTTTTTTTTGTTTGTTTGTTTGTTTACTGCTATATTTCCTTATCTCAATGGCTGCTTGTCTTCCAGACTTCTTAGGAATGTCATTGCTTCCCAGACAACCTTTTCCTATCCTTATTTCATTATTCCTACAGCAACATAGAATACTGTAAAAAGTGAGACTCAGTTCACAGTTACAGTCACTATTTTGGCATGCCCAAAGACTCTTTTATCAAACAGGAACTTTAGATGAATATAAATTTAAAAAATGCACAGACCTAAATGTCTAGATGGGAGAAACCAAGACCATAAGCCCCTAATGTCCACCGTTGCTTCAATTCTTTGCTTTCAGTTGTTTAAGACTAGGCTGGATGGGGCTTTGAGGTGGAACTAGATGATTATAGACATAGAATCATAGAATGGTTAGAGTTGGAAGGGACTTTACATATCATCGAGTTCCAACCCCCCTGCCATGGACAGGGACACCTTCCACTAGACCAGGTTGCTCAAAGTCCCATCCAGCCTGGCCTTGAACACTTCTAGGGATGGGGCATCCACAGCTTCTCTGGGCAACCTGTTCCAGTGTCTGACCACCTTCAGAGTAAAGAATTCCTTCCTAATATCCAATCTAAATCTCCCCTCTGTCACCTCCTCCCTGATGTTTAAAGTCCCTTCCAACTCAAGCCATTTATGTTCTAATCTGGTGTTATCCTTATCATTTTTCCCACAGTACGCTGCCATGTTTCTGTCACATCACCTCTGTGTCAGGACAGGGTAATACTTCTGAAACCACATCTCCACATTTTCTTGTGCTTGTGTCACTGGAATGAGATGAGGCAATAAATGTGCATATGGATAATAAAAATATCTTTCTCTACTCACAACATAGTTGGGTTGTAGCGCCATAAAAGGCATCTGAATCAGCTAAATGACCAGTTAATGGAGAGGGGAGGGGAGAAAGAAATAGAAAGCCAATGTGAAATACAGTATATTTGAAGAGAACATGTAAGCTGGACGTAGCAGTACTCAAGGCAGAAGCAGGCAGCAGCCCTCCCCAGGTGACTGGGGGAGGCAGTCATGAACACCTTGGTAGTGTGCATGGAAAAAGTAGTCTCACACAGCATGAACAGGAAGAGTATAGTATAGCTTCATTTCTTTCTATGTATATTATTTATTTTTTCCTGACACCCTACAGCCTTGCCTTCCAGGTCATCAGTTTGCCAGCCTGAACTCCCCCCTTTGCCTTCCCGGGTGCTTGCTGTCAGGTCAGAATGTGGCAAAGCGTGACCCTCAGACATTCTGGAGTAGCCAGCAGCGTGTGCAGTGGTTTCCAGTTACCCTGGTTCCCAAGCCACAGACATCAAGGCTGAGATGCCGGCAGGACCCACAGGAGGTGGACCCATGCCTGCTTTATGGTAGCCATCCTAGCAGGAATTCACTCAGCTACCTGCTGAGCCCGTTGGCTGCTTCTCCTGAGATGGGTGATAGCAACCTGCTCTTTCTCCCATTCAGCCTTCACGAGCTCCCCCCCCTTGTCAGATGCCTCTTGTAACTGGAGAGAGATTTGGGCCAGTTGGACCCACAGACGCTCATCCTTTTCATGGCCTCCTTTGCTGCTGAAACCTCATGTGGTTTCAGCAGTCTACTGTGGGGCTTGCAGGGGGAGGGTGAGTTGAGTTTTGTAACACTTTTGGTTGGTGGTACCTTAATCCTGAAAATATTCTCCTCACACCATCCACAGTTGGGGTCAATAGTTCCAGATGTTTTGTTAGTGGTTTTTGCACAAGAAATGCAGCTATGTCTTCTGTAAAATCATAGAAGAAATAGTTTCTTCCTGTAGGTGTGCAATACAATACGACTTTGATAGGTAATACCAAGGTCCTAAGTTATCCTTGACAAGCTTAAATTCCTAAATAGAGCAGGTACCATGGGCTGTCTGGACTTCAATGAAGCATTTGACATTGATGCACGTACGGAACACAGGATAGATCCAACAGGTAAAACATGAGCAAGCAGAGAACTATGATCATGTCAGAAGGGCAGTTACTGAACTGAAGGCTCCTGCCTGGTCTCTCAAAACCAGTCTTATTTATGTGTCCTGGGCTGCAAATTGCAATCCAAATTGCAAATTGTACAGCAAGCTGGATGGCAACATCCCTGCTGAAAAGACCAGGGTACAGTCACAAGGTTGCTATTTCGTGAGAAGGAGGTCAAGTGGCTGCCAACACAAGCTTAGGTCTTGTGTGGCGCTGCTGGTGGTGGCATTTCAAGGTTCTCATGATGTGCGCAGTGGTGGTGGTGGTGGGAGAATAGGCATGGGAGAGAGAAATGACGTCTTTTATTAGACCAGCTGGTAGACCTAGAAAAAAAATAAAAATTCCTCAGGCCTTGTCCCTTCAGCAGGCCCAAAAAGCAGCAGTAAAAGCCGTACGAACTGCAAGGTAGAAGCAGTCACTCTTGGATCAATCTTGCTATGCTAATCAATCCCACCACATGAGAGAAAATGGTGGTTAACACCTGTGGAGTGCGGGGAGTGTTAACTGGGAGCAAAGTGACAAGCTGTTAGCTCCTGCAGAGGGGGGGAAAAGAAGGGGGAGTAGGAAAAAAAAAAGGTCATTAGCACCTGTGTTATATTTTTAAATACATTATTACATTTCTGGTATTTGGTAATTAACCCAAGTTAATTGTGAGCTCTTGGCTTGCACATTTCCAGCCCAGAGGATAACCAGTTCTTAAAACTAGTTTGCTCCCTTGAAAGGCTCAGCTTGACATAGCCTCGTAACAGGTTTATCAGATAAGGTACCACTCGGCTTAATGCACTCCTTAATTAGGAATATAAACACCTTCATTAAAAAAAAAAAAAGAGGGCCTCAGAGAAATTATGAAGAGATTTTATGATTATCGACTCGAAAGAGAAAGTATTCCAACAGAGAAAGCTATTTCTTCCTCCTTCCCTAAGAGTAGAGGCAACCCACTTTCTAATTGTAACCCTGTGTGGCACATTGAGCACAGAGGTCTCCCTCCATCAGGGCAGGATCTGAGATTTGGGAGATCCAGGCTGAGCAGGGGTGTGAGGGACAGTCAGCCCCTCTGACGGCACGTGGGTCTAAATAGATGTGTTTGCATACACATGTGTACCCGTAAACATGCAATTTCTATAGGCACATCCATATGCTGGACTGTGGCTTCAGCTGCTGTTGACCAAGGTGGTGGCTCTTCCTCCTCCCGCCTGTACCTGTGTTGGTTGGCATCAATAGCAATCCCAGCAGGTCATGGCTCGTAACTATCCACAAATATGGATGATTTGGTTGCTTGGGCATGCTCCTCCGCCTGGCGTTGGATCAGGAACTGTATTTTGGCCTCTCTACACCTCATCCCTTCGCTGTTCCGCTGGTGGAACCCACACCCACGAGATGGGTGGGTGGACAGGGTACATATTGAAGCTGCTGCCATGTGCCACCCCCACATTCCCCTGCACGGGGCAGAGGGGCCAGCAAGGCCATGCCATGTCCCCCAGATGCCTCTTCCCTTGGGCACCCCCCGGCACAGCACACACTCGCTGTGTGGCCCCTGTTCCCAGTGGAGAACTTCTCCTCCCCATCCTCCCTCTCCCTGCTCTTCCCAACAATGGTGGCCCAGGCAGCTCGGGATGTAGTTCTGAATTTAAATGCGGCCAGCCTTTAGTTTACAAAAATAATAAATCCCCTTCAAACAGAGTTATGTAAAAAGTAGAATAATGAAAAAACCTAATGTTTGTTGGCAGCCTATGCATCCCTTTGTCTGCAAGACAGAGGCCTGTTGACAAACAAGAGGCTTTTCTGGGACTCTAAAATCAAGTACCAAAGCATAAATGGCCACCACGTAATACTGGCTTTATTACGGCTGCCAGATCCAGTGAAACTGCTGCACTGTTGCTTCATGCACTTGTACAAGGAAAGAAAGTTTGTGGCCCAGACCCTCCCGATGACATCCTCCCCACACAGCGACCTGCTCAGGGGAGGTTCAACCCCCTGAGATACCACCACGCTCTGCTGCAGCCCCCTCACACAGCACCCCAGCCGCTATTCACTCTGCCTGTAAGCTGCATTCATTCAGATGAGGTTTTTATGTAAACCATGGAAAAACAGAACTGCGTGTTGACCTCTCTAACAATTTTCTGGGTTTTAGCTAGGAAATGCAAATGTGCTGCAGAGCTAAGAGCAGGCATTATTTATTGATCGTCACCATGGGATTTCTATTCTGTTTACAATTTCAGGAAATTCTGTTGATGGTCGCTGTAGGATTTTCAATAATTTCCTGTGAAGTGTTTCTACATTTCTCTACCCCTGTCCTGTCCATCAACCATTAGTGTATTAAAAAGATGTCACTCTCTGCACTGTGCTAAAAATCCTCTGCCTCCCAAATACTGTGAGATTTGAAGGTACTCAGCAGCTCACAGGATCAGACCCTGAGAAACGGAAGCAAAGTGTGAGTTCAAATCCTTATCAATCTTAGTAATGCAAGCCAAGACTCAGGCTGTTCTTATTAGGTTATCTGTCATCTAGAAAGTATAAAGTAAAAAGGCAAAGATGTTAGAATAACACCATCGTTGCTTAGGTGGTTTCTGTTTTCCTAATCTCTTAATTTTCTGCTCTGAATGGAAAGTAATACTTGTCTTAGGAGCTAAGGAGAGCTTCTGAATCTAAAATGAGTTGTTTTCATACTTGAAATTTTGCCTCTCCCCTGGAAGCAAAACACTGAAGCCAATTTTCTTCTCCCTCAGGTAGGGGCAGATGGGGAAATTTCTTAGAAAGCTGTGAGGGAGAAAGCACAGAGTCAATGCGGCACTGGGACAACCCAGTAGACACTGAATGACCGTACTGTCGCTCGTTAATTCTTGCCTTAGAATTATTAGGCTGGGGAGCCTAATGTGCTCATTTGCAGTTTTTCACAGTGATGTAACATCCATCTTCCAACTATTTCCATGGAAATCTCGGGTGCCCTCTGGCAGCTGCGAGCTGGCAGCGGGGCAAGCTCACCTGGGCAGTGGAGCAGGAGCTCTCCCGGGGGCTAGCATGGCACAGCCCTGATGCGCTTCCAGCAGCGCTGCGCCCACTGCCACCCACTGCCAGCATTTCTTAAAAGAAAAAACAAAAGCCTGAGCTCTCCTAAAACAAACAAGTAAGCAAGCAAACCAGGAGAAATAGCATGTCAGTTGTAGCACCTCCCAGCAGACGTTAGGAGGGGATGAAAGTAACAGTGAAGACTGCATGTTAATCACCTTAGAAAAATTGTTATTTTCAGAGAGATGGAAGGCAAGCATCCCCCACTGAGAAAAATCCTTATGGGGACTGGCCAGAAAGTCAAGATTTTTTTCCCCACTACAAATATAAGTTTTCTGATTTTATTTTAAATTGTACGTCAGAACAAATCCCAGATTTATTTTTTTTTATTTTTGTTTTAATTATACAAAACAAAAGAGATTACATGACTTAGCCTAAGGGTCAGGGCAGCCTTTTCACTGGGGGAAGTGCCAGTCCCTGCTCACATTTTTGCCCTAATGAGTATTTTCTTATTTGTGTAAAGCAGCACCAACTGCAGCAGCCTCCGTGACAGGTCATGCATGCCTTTTCCCCACAGCATCACTTCCCCACCAAAATATCAGCCTTTCTAACAGGAACATCACCCAAGCAGTTGCAATGCAATGGCAGGTTGCGGCATCAACAGATTACCATTTTCCTGCCCAAAAAATGATCCCATACTCACTCCCCACTCACCTCCCTGAGCAGGTTGAGTTGCTGGGGAGGCAGGGAGGGAGGTCTACCTGTGAGCCGTGTGCCCTGGGAGGACTTTGGGGTGGAGATGGAGACTGCCGTGCTCCTCCAGCAGCCCTGGTCCAGTGGGGTTGGGTTTTGGAGGGATACTGCTGGCAGATGATGAAGTCAAAATCAGCCTGGAGGAGGCTGAACAACATGCTAGTAGTAAGGGGGCCAAGAGGGCAGCTGAATACTTTTTTCCTACATCATACACTCTTTTTTTCATCTTTTTTTTTTTTTTCCTGAAAACCTTTTCAGAAAGCTGATGGCCTCTCTACACAGGAATCAACACGTCTTTAGGTAAGGTGAGAAAGCAGGTTCCAGTATATGGATTTCCAGATGCAGCTTCCCGATAGGCAAGTCTGTAAGAGACAGATAGCTCTTCATTAGGCTTGATTGCCCCATGTCCTCAGTGCGCGGTACCCACATTAATAAATTAAAGAATCTTTTATGTCCCCTCTTGTCAGTGCAGCCCCTACTAGAAAAAATCTTGTTTCTGTGCTTGAGCGATGAATTACTTTTCTGGTGGTGTTACCAGATCACAGAGGCAATCTAAGTTTTATATGTAGCTTGAGCAGTTCTTGTATCCTTTTGATGTTTCAGGTAAAAGGAAGAAGAGAGTTGTATCATTTTAACACATTTTACATCTCTCTCTGAGGTAATTCTTAAGGTATTTGCAAGGTCAAAGTGATAAAAAACAGATATGGGATATTTCTCGTTGGCCTACAAATGTGATATTGTTCAGCGCAATATTTTTTCACAACAGTACAAACTGTAACCAAGGCTACAAAGTAGTTTTCTTCATCATCTCTGTGTTTCCATTTGCTTATAGTTCCCAAAGTTTATTCTCTCCCCGAGCTTGTGCTGCCATCATTGTCATTCAGCGATGGGCTCAGAGAACCCTCCTTACTCCTGGAAGAAAAACTCAAACCACAAGGCCGGAGCCAGACTGAACTCTGGCTGCTGAATTCTGAAGCCTCTGAGGCCCTGCAGTGAGGATTATATGCTTATCACAGCTAGGAAGGATTTAGCAGCATCAGGAGCACACAGAGATTATCTACTGAGCCCATGCAAAAACTGTGATGATCTGTGGAAAAAGGTGGTTCTCAGAGTTCCTCACATAAACTCAGGAACCCAGGGCAAGTGCTGAGTTTGCTGGTGGCACCTGTGAAGTACATACGACCTGCCCACCTTTATTTATGTGAAACCTTTTGTCTTGCACTCTGCTGTCCACCCCTGCTGTTGTTGTCAGTAGTGGAGATCTTGGATGTGGATTTGTGATCGATACTGGTTTGCCAGCTACTCAGGAATCACATTTGTAACCGCAGACCTATTAACCAAACTGCTGCCTAGAAAATCCCAGAAGAGAAATGCATATAGAAACAGTGAGATGGTGAAGTTGTCTGACACAGCTTTTGTGTCTTTAAAGTATATATACATCAGTGATGAAATTAAAGAAATGCAGAGACACCAGAAAAAAACCCTTTCAACAAAATTAATAAACACATATTTCAGTACTTCAATCCATGGATTTGTTTTCCTCCTTTTTTCAAGCCGTTTTTTAAAGCCAAAATGTCTAGGATAGGAAATTATCTTTTGCACTGCGCTAATTCTGAAGCCACAGAATGAAAATAACATCTGAGATCATTCAAGGAAAGCTGTGAGCTTTAGCTTGGACCACCAGCTAGGCTAACATCATTGTTTGCATGTTCCCTATGTTTACTCCATTTATTCACAGATACTGCATCATGGCAGTACTACCTTATTATCTACATAAATTATCAAATTCAAAGGTTGAGTGCCACAAATTATTCTTTTTCTCCTTTGGACAGCATGACCTAAGTATTTTCTGCCTAGGGATCTATTTATTTATTTATTTGTATCTGCCTGCTCTTGGTAAGAAGCCGCAAAGACTATATAGGAAGGTCTTTCGTCTGGGAGGAGAAATATTTGATTAATAGGGTCCCAGGCGTCTTTTTTCCTATTCCCCCAGGCCAAATTTGTGCCTCACAGTCTACAGGAGAGAAGCTGAAACAACAAGTCTCTAGCATTTCTTGCTGCGGTTGCCACTGGGAAAATAGTCTTCCTTTTCCTGTCAGCTTATGTGTATATTCTTAACAGCTATTAACGAATATGCCCCGAAAGGCATATATGGCTGTAATTATCAACCCCCTCTAGTCATGACGAGGCTTGCAGTGTGTTGCACACCTGATCCACAAAGACACAGGTCTGTGTTTTACACCTCCTCTCCAGAGACACCCACACGGCCTAAGCAGAATCACGAGTCGGGATCTGTGGAGGGCTCGGCGGACGAGCTGCCAGAGATCCCAAACTTCTTAGGAACCACTGTGTGGTCCCTGGCAAAAATCCACCTCCAGCTCCTTCCCACTCACCATTGCCTGCCATCCTGCAGCAGAGAGTCATTTGCTTTAGTCAAAGCCTGGCAGAATATGAAGGAAAAGTGCAGCGTCTGTTAGCTTACTAAGAGCTAATTGCTTTTAATGATTAGGGAGCTATAACTGGTCACTCTTGTTCCTACTTCTCAACAGGTCTTTCCAAGCTTTGCAGGTCTTCAGAGATGTCAGCCATCTTAAAAATGACTGAAAAAAAGCCATCTTAACACTAGAACACCCCTTTTTTGTGTGGATGAGATTATTGTGTTACAGATAATAAGTCATGGGTGTAAATTAACATGCCTGCAAATTGACAGCAAGCCCAAGAGCAGCCTGGCACATCTTGGTATCATCCCAGCTGAGGATCTACCTATGGACCTACTGCCAGAACCCTCCAGCATCTGCCTTTCCCTACTCTTGCATTAAAAAAACCCCCAAACCCAAAACTCAAAACACCATATTGGTTTTGAGTTCCAAAGGAGTTGTAAAAAGAACAACAGAAAGTAACACTGCCAGTTTATGGCAGTGTGCTTGAATAAGGGAATGAATAATTAAATTTAACTTTTTTGGTATTCCAATATGGGGGAAAAGCCTCCCCTAGAGTTCTAATTTGGCCATATTCAGCTCTTTCAACTGGCTTTTTCCAGTTAAAAAAGTACTTCCCATATGCTTGACATATTGCTGAGTATAATGATGGAATGCAAGGGGGAAAAATCTATGTTTACATACAAAACATACCCCCACATGCATATTTATATTGAGAGACAGAAAAATATTTCATGTATGTATGTATAACTTGACACTTTCAACATTTTATGTAAATAAATGCCAAATGGATGGAGAAGATTGTATTGTACATTAATGGGCTACACTTCTTCATTTCCATTTTTCAAATCTGGCTGTGATTGCGTACAAGTACCTCAAACAGCAAACATCTGGGTGGCTTGGAAGCAACTGAAGCATGTTTTCACTCTAGGACATATTCTTACTGTAAAGTTACAGATTCAGGCTTTACCAAGTAAAAGTTTTAGTCCTCAGCAGACCCAATTTATAATAAATATGCTGATTTTTGCAGTATCAGTAGTGACACAGTCTTAATAATATTCATACTTAAAGTCTAACAAGTTTTTTTTAATTACCAGTCAATTTAACAGACATGTGCATACATCCTTGGAACTTTTCCAAGCAACTGCACTGTCATAGCCAAAGCCTTTGTCCAACTGAAATGTTTGACAGTTTAAACAATTGCATGACTATTTTCCATCTCTCACCTCCAGATTTAGGACACTTTATCTCTGATTCTCCTTTGTTTTTAGGTTTCAAAGTGCAATTTCCTGCAGAAACAAATATACTCATAATTCAGGTTGTCCACCCACCCACCCACCCAGCTACCTGTCTCAGCTAGCCCAATTGCTGGAAGGAACATATAAAGCAAGTTCATAGCTTGATGCTGGAGTGATATAATCTTTCCCTAATCTACTTAGTGTTTAAAATACTAGAACGCTGCTCTCATGTAGGTTGTATGCTCGAATGTGGCACAAAGCAGTAATTGTACTCTTCTTGGAGACTGGAAGCATTGCCGTGTCTGAAACCTGGAAAATTTAAAGAGTAGTTTTCATCTGCCTTGACCAAAGTGTTACAACTGTATCTCAAACATTTGTAATTTGAGGCTGTAAAGTCCCTAGGGCGTATTATGTGCTGAAACAATAGCATTAAATATGTTGTATCATGCTAACAAAACAATTTGTGCCTCCTTTTCCTGTCTCATTTTTCTCCTTAGAAAGAAATCCAGTACATGAATATTTAACATTAGGTCTTATTCAAAATTATTCATTTGAAGAAATGAAATAAATTAGCAGATGTGTTTATAACACAGATTGCAGCCTTTCTTTTCCCCAACCATTGTAATAGCACATCAGATATAAAGTTTGGCGTCTTCCTTGAGTTTAACCTCTTTAAGTTTGAAGTTTGCTTGTTGAGAACAAAAAGCAGCCAATGCTTCTGATGGAAGGCAGCTCTGGGCTTTCTTGGTGGAGCCTCAAGAGCTGGCGGGGAAGGTGCAACCCCTGTGTGCCAGCTGCCTGCACTCCTTGACGATGGTTCACACTCTGGCTCTGCTTTTGGCTGCTCCATCTAGGTCTTTCCTAGCCCAATCTGATCTAGCAGGGTCAGGCACTAACCGATGTGGACACAAGCCAGGCTACTCATCCCCATACCTTTTTTATTCAGCAGTTGGGATGTTCCTCCGTGGGAGCCCTTGGCTCCTCTGTGGGAGGATTTCACACCAAGCCAAGAAGTGCCGTGGTTCAGAATGGGTTCCTCATCTTTGACAGACTTTTATAATGGCTGCAGGACTGGGCTTCCTCATGCCATCAGTCTTCTCAAAGAGGGGAAAGAGATGTGCAGTAAGGCTGTGTGGTGTGGGTGTGGGTGTGAATGCACGTGCACATCTCTACCCCTCTCTTCTGTTGAGGCCTCCAGGCATCACTCCCGTGTAACCTTTGTTCTGCTTATGAGCCCTTCTGTTCTTATTTTGGCAACACACACAAATATTTGCTCGTGTTCATAAACAATCGCCAATTCTGTCTTTTCAGGTAAAATATCAAGAGAGCATGGCTCACCTGGGGGAGCGTAAATGGACTCACATGTTTCCTTTTCTGGTGGTAAGTATTTACTTGTGTATAGATCTTGACAGCGTGCAAAGATAACTGGGTTCTCCTTGGGTCTTTGGAAGCATCTCCAAGTGCAAGTACAGACAACTTAGGGACTGAACCCAATGCAGCGATCAGTTTCCATTCAGTGAAACACCTGGGCGTGTGCTTCTTAGACTGAGGTTTCTTGGGAGGAGAAGGAGAAGGAGAAGGAGAAGGAGAAGGAGAAGGAGAAGGAGAAGGAGAAGGAGAAGGAGAAGGAGAAGGAGAAGGAAGGCCCCAGACGGAGCAGATACAAGAGGTGCTGGAAGAGCCAATTAGCCTGGATGTCACAGGAAGCACAGCCCTATCATGGTAGAGGCCTGAGGCAGCTTATTATTTCAGATTGTTGTAATTGTCCCTAGCAGTCACATTTATGAAAGGTTGTTAGAGCTGGGAGGGGTGGGGTTGCAAACTCGGGCATTTGCTGCACAGGAAGGCAAGGGAATGAATAGGTCAGAAGTTACAGCCCACAATACTTTGAGGAGTAGCTGTGCATGAACATCAGTGCTCTGAGAAACTCTTAGCAGGACTGGGTTGCTGAAAACCCTGGCTGCTTCCATCCCATGTGGTGGCACCACTTCTTTTTCTGAAACTTAGGGGTGTTTGCTCCTGTAATGCTGGCTCTGATACCTTCTGGGCCATAGCAGCTGGGCAAGGGCAAGGGCAGGGGACAAGGCATGGGGGACAAAGGTGATTGAAGTGACAGTGCTCTTGGATGCTCTCTGGTGACAGGTCTCCCTGGTGTACTCCGCCAGTGCCGAATACTCCAACTGCGGCGAGAACGAATACTACAACCAGACCACCGGCATGTGCCACGACTGCCCCAAGTGCGAGCCGGGCGAAGAGCCTTACATGGTAATTTCAGCTTCTTCTGCTGGTCGGGGGACACATATTGAGCACCAAATGCAAGAAAGAAAAAAAAAACCTCAAATGTTTTGTTATGTGGTGGTAACATAAGGCTAGGAGAGACACTGGGGAAGGGCAGAGATGTTTAAGCCCACTCCTGCAAGTGTGTTGTGGGAGCGAGGCACCATGTGTATGCATGCTGGTACACCACATCCCAGGAGCAGCAGCCTGTTTAGAGGGGTATCGTAAAAGTTGTAAGGTAAAAGTTGCACACATGGTCTCTGCCAGTCTATTCTCATCTCAATAGTTACTTAAAATCTGGCGCTGCCGTTCCGGCATGGTGTGATAAATCGGTTAGTCTGGCGTGCTCGCTGGCCCCCCACACCGCGAATTTAATTTTGCTCTCCCGCTAAGATATTTTGGCACTGGAGGAACTTGGATGCTTCTGCAACGTTCTAAATTACGGTTCCTAAGTAACCATTTGATTTACAGCAGATAATTGTTGCTTATTAAAAAATAAATTACTGAAATCCTGTTTGGTTTTAATGGGGTAAACATCCTATTGCAAGAATTTCACACAGTTGGTAGTCCTGAACAAGTATGTCTGAATAATAACCAGTTGGTTTTAGTTTTATTTAATCTAAACGTAATGTTCAGCTGGGACATGTGAGTTCAGGGGTTATGAAATCTCATACAAACATTGCCTTTTGCGATGTTCCCTCTGGCCTCTTCAAGCATGACAGCAAGATCACTGATATCCCTGCTGCAACCCTGTTTCCCCTATAATTTTCTTCTCTATTTTTCAATTTTCTGTTCACTTTTCTATCTAAGCAGCAGCCAAAATTCACTTCCATGGCTTGCTGGAAGATGATATAAATAGCTATCAGGGGCCACTTTCAAGGAGGACGATTACCCTTTTCTCTCTGCAGGAGACAATGTGTTGGGTTCTTATATCCCTCCGTGGCCTTTTTAGGACAGACACTATGGAACCAAACAACAAATTGTTCTCCCTTGGTAGGACATTGTGCTGCAATGGTCCAGACTATGAATATTCCCTTTCTCTGGAAGCCACTGCACAGTGTTTCAGTGACTTTGTGTTTTTGCAGACATGCGGTTATGGCACCAAAGATGAGGACTACGGCTGCATCCCCTGCCCTTCAGAGAAGTTTTCCAGAGGAGGTTACCAGATATGCAGGCGGCACAAAGACTGTGAGGGTTTTTTTCGAGCCACAGTCCTGACACCTGGTGATCAGGAGAATGATGCAGAATGCGGTCCTTGTCTCCCAGGGTAAGGATTTAACTGTGGACCTTTGCTGTACCCAGAGCACTGCAAAATCCTTTTTTAATGTCAAAAACTCTTAACAGCCTCGCTTTGTGTCCTAGCTGACTCTAGGTACAATGCTGGTGAAGTATGCTTTTCAGTCTTTGCTGAAACAATACCTTTAAATGTTTCAAAAGCATTGGTTAATTTAGCGTATCAGAAGATGTCATTAATCTTACTGAAATCTCACTGAAGGAACAACTGTTGAGAACAACTAAAAAAATGGAAACTTCTTCTCTTACTAGAAGTGGAAAGGGGAACAGCTCACATACCCAAGCACGGGAGAGCAGTGCCACTTTAAATGCTCTATGAAATCCAGCTCAGGCTCCAGCTGTGGCTTCAGAGAGCCACCTTGTAAGTCCTGCTTCCCACGAAAGAGGTCCATGAAGATGCCTTGGATAGCCTATAGGATCCATGCTGGCACTACAGTGTGTTTAGGAACATAAAATATTTGATCTTCAGATGTGACTAGCTGGCAAATTTGTCAGTAGCTGACAGAATTAGCTAACATAGCTGTTAGGTGAGATTTACCAAGGCATTTTAGTCTCTCAGGGTTCTTTCTAACCAACAGAAAGGGGCCTGAAGAGCTGCTAATGTGGTGTGTGTGTGCTCTTGTTCAGAGTCAAAACAAGTTCCAGGGCTAGTTGAAGGCACTTAAAATAGATGCTGTTTAAGTCCATATTTTTAATGGTCTCATATGCTCAGTATAATTCTAATAGCAATGGTGAAAAAGCAGTTACTATGTTGAATCTGTTAGCCATCTATTCTTGACTGTTACCTTTAAAGGCTGAAACCCAAGCACACCTTTGGTTTCTCAACATTTTAATTTTTTTGTTAGGGTAAGTAAATACTCTGAAACACCACCTCACCTTACATACCTTTTCAGTTTCTGCCAGTGTGCCTTTTTGGTTTAGAAACGTAATTCCTACTGACATTTGACTTTTGTGCAGTTTGCAGATGCCGTATAACCCACAGTACTTATAGCACAGGAAACCCTGTTAAAGAGGCCCTGCAAGGTTCCAGGTTTATTATATCAGTGAGTCTGTGTGAAATTTTCACAGTTTACAAATAAAAAGAAGGACTTGTCTAGCTGCCAGCCAAGCAAACTGATGATGTGATTTGAAAAGAGCTCCCTCTTGACTCCCCTCATACATCATAAAGAGCAAGAAAGTTAAATAGTGGCCACGGTTGCTGTTATGCAATTTTTGTCAGGACTAATGAGGTCACCCAGGTGGGAGCGGGGTGCTAGTTGAAAATAATCAGCTTGCACAGCTGGTGCTTGGGGACTAATCTCAAAACATCATGTTTGCACAGGTGTAACCTGTAGCAGAAACTGGTCTGCTGGAGTCTGGCTGTGTGCCGCTCTGAGTGTGACTCTCAGGTTCTGAGGTAGTTTGGCGAGGCCAGCAGTTAAGGAGAAACACCCTCTTACTCTGAGCTTGAAGAGAGAGAATTTATCTCCAGATAAATTAAATATGGGCTAAAAGAAGCTCTGAAGCTTCCTTGACTCCTCGTGCATTGTAGAGACCCCAGAGGTTGCTCCTGTGTGATGGTGAGGGAAATGCAGAGTTCCTGGGCCAGAGCAGGGACTGACCAGCCACCCTTCCTCCTTGCTGCTGGTGGCAGAGGGACAGCCAGGCACCTGGGAGAGTGACAGCTGGCAGAGTGCTCCTTTCCCCCAAGAGGAAACCTCAAAGAGTCCCTGATTCAACGGGAGGCAAAAATGAAGGTTTCCATTTTCAGAGGACTGTGCTTCTGTAACATACCACAGACCTCCCCAAGGCAATAGCCCACATGCTGCAGTCTATGTTTAGGGGCATCTCATCCCTTTGCTATTTTTCTCCAGCTCAGTAAAGCAGCCTGAGGAATAGGTGAGCAAGTGGTGCATTCGGACCAAAAGGTTTTAGACAAAGAACCACTGAACTGGCAGCCTTTTCCCACTGGCTACAAGTGCTTTTCTCTATCATTTGCCTTTAAATAGGTGCTGGATAATTACATATTTTTCCTACTATTTTTTTTTCACTGTTATTGATTATTAGTTTTAGGGACGAAGGAGACCTTTGGTACAAGAGCGTGGGTCATCCACTGCTTCTCTGTGTCGATGTTCCATATAAAATAGGAATAACAGTATTTGTCAAGCTCACAGAAAAGGTTGCAAAACTGCAACTAGGGTTGAATTCAAAAGCTTAGCTCTGAAATTGTGATCCTCAAGCCCAAAGTTCAGCAGCCAGTGAACTCTGGAAGTACCTAGGCCTAACCTCCTGGGGCATTGTAGGCTTCATCCTCTGCTCTTGCCCAGAAGCTCTTCTATCATGGTAAACAGGGCAGGCCAAGAATGTGGAAATTAGGTGCAACTCAGACTGTTTCCCTCTCTGGGATGATCCATTAGGTGTTCCTGTACAGTGACTGAGATCACAACCAACGAGGAGCAGTTGCAGCAAGGGTCTCTCTCTAACCTGGTCATCTGTCTTCAGTAGCAGCTCTAAGTGGGAACCCATAGAGAAGAAAGAACAGGGCAAGCATATATGATAAATCTTCCACATGCTGTCCCAGCACCTGTTTTCTGCTCAGAGGATTCCCTGGTCTCCTCAGAAGATGTAATTGCAAAGGGAATGTTTTCTTTTAAAGTGTAGTCAGAGATACCTTCGCTACTGACACTTCCCCTTTTTGTGTGTTTGTCCATGTTACAGCAAATCCAAGACCGTTTTTCTTCTCTGAAGTGTTTTAAGGGAAGGAGTAAGTTTTTTTCCTCTGTTTTCTGAATGAGAAGGCTTAGCCACTTAATTTCTAATGAAATGAAGTCCCTCCCTGCAGTTCTGGATAAGGAAGCAGATGCCTCCACCTGTGTGCTCATCACGTTCCTGTTCTCTCTACAAATGTCCCCTGTGGAGAATAGCCTTTGTTTGTCCCTCCCCGGTCTCAGGTGCTCTGGACCCTGCAGGAGGTTAGACCTGAACCTGTGGCCAAGTCCTTTAGTGTGACATGGTACCACCAAGATGAGCCCAACATAAACCACCATGGTATTAAACAGGAAAACACTTAAGCCTGTTTTTCAGTCTAGCCTTTACTCTTGCATTCTTCCTGTAAGACCAAAATCTGAGCCTGGCAGGTGCTAAGGAAAGAGAAAGAAAGAGCCTCATAGTGGAAGAGTAACACCATGAAAATGTATTGTTTCATTAGTGGGCCACTTCCTCTCTGTAGCTAGTGATATAAAGGGATCCAATATATCCAGCATTGCCTTTCGTATTTGGTACATTGCAAAGTAGCCAG
This sequence comes from Thinocorus orbignyianus, assembly GCA_013400375.1. NCBI lineage: Eukaryota > Metazoa > Chordata > Aves > Ciconiiformes > Thinocoridae > Thinocorus > Thinocorus orbignyianus. The sequence continues at coordinate 1,505,804 of VXBW01007510.1, read as the reverse complement.
AAACGCAAAGCCATTACAGGTACTTCGTAGGAGTGAATCATTAATGTTTGCAGCTGCAGAGCTTCCTACTCACATGGGTGAACAGTTGCTTGCCATGAGCATTCTCTTCAGTTTTCCTTACGCGTCCTCCACCATTCTACATTGTGGTGAAAACCAAGAAATATTCCACCAGCTTGATTTAATTAACTGTCAAAAGTACTGTTTGTCTTTGCTAAACCACTGTGGCTATTAGACTGTGGATCTGGATCCTAACTGTCCTGTATTTTCCTTTATAGCTTTATATGTATCTTTGGCTTGCCACTTTTTTTCTTTTTTTTTTTTTTTTTTTTTTTTTTTTTTTTTGTTTGGCAGTCATTTCCTGCTTGTTTATTAACTGCTTCACAAGCTAAGATTATGCAGGCACCCATAAGAGTGGCAAGATGAAGTTTTCCTCCTGAAAGAAGGGTAGAGTGGCAGGTGGGGCACAAGAGGCATTGAAAGGGAATAGTGAGGGCAAGTCTTTTAAAACCAGTGAGAAAGAAAGGAGAAAGTGTACCTGCTCTTCTGAAGTATCTCCATCCCCATCCTTGTATCTCTGCGTATTCCATTTCCTGGACCCTTATTGTAGACTGGGACATTCATTAATGACCAGCTGATAATGATGGACAGTTTCAGCAGTAATTTCCTAACAATGCACACATTTTCCAGCAAAAACGTACTGCACATTCATAGGCAGGCAGGTGAGACCAGAAGACAGATTCTCCATTGTGTAAGATGTGTATCATGTTAAGTGTCTGTCTACCTAGCATTGGTTATGAATTTATTTCTTTATTCATTAAAATCTGTAGTGATTTTCGAGTGATTTGTTAGGATATATCCATAACATCAATTGTGTATGATTTTGATGTAATTTACTAATTAGCTTGACTGTGGATCCAATTCTTGCATAACCAATTACCTTATTTCAACACTAACTTTACTAGCAACCCGGAACTTCAAATAATGAAAACCTTTCCTCTGCCCTTTAATTCCACTATCAAGGACTAACTTATAAACCATATAGTAGGGAAGTAAGAAAAAAACAAAAGCACCAACATCTCTGTAAAATCTAATCTGACTTTCCCTGTAATTTCCCTGTATTTTCCTGTATTTTTTGTTCTAATTTGGCTCAGATTTGCTTCTAACATTTAGGAAATTGAGAGAAAATTATCCAACCATATCCAACTGGAGGTCTTGCCTGAAAGATTACTGTTTCAAAAAGTAACGTTCCCTTATTTTGAAAAATCTTATTTCAGGGCATGCTGTAAACTGCAGCTTGAACTCAGCAGGGAGAATAATGTTGTTTTAGGCAATGGTACTACTTCTTGTCATGTAGGCTTGATGGTTGATTAATTGCCTTTTAGGAGGAAAGGAAGAAGAGAAACACTGTCTCTATTCAGGCAGTTTAAAAAAAAAAAAAAAGAATAATCTGCATCAAATTGCTTATAAAAGTGTTTTTTTTAAAAAATGATTTTATCTCAGTGTAATTGGTTGCTGCTGAACCATGCACAGTTGTAGCATATTAATTTACACTGTTTTGCCTCATCTTGCCCTTCATTACAGTTACTACATGCTGGAAAACAGACCTCGAAACATATATGGAATGGTTTGCTACTCGTGCTTGTTGGCGCCTCCTAACACCAAGGAATGTAAGTGTTCTGCAATTTCTGTGCATTTCATCTGGTTTTGACTAGGAATCATATGGGAGCTCAATATGAAGTCCTTCAGCGATGATTATTATGCTCAAAGAATAAGTCAATCTCCAGTAAAGCAACTTCAGCTTCCAACTAGCCTTGCCAACAAAGGGAGCAAATGCTGAACATTTGGGATGAGATCAGAACCTTTGATTTTAGGACCTGCTGCTGTTCAGTTGCGCTCCGGTTTTCATCTGTTAAGACACCCTGTCCAGGAATTATTATGGTTCCTTAACCAGTAGGTACAGGAAGTCACAAAACTCCGTATTTTTTTATTCAGTTTCAGTCCAGCTATGAAGAAAACATGAGAGACTTTGTAGATCCTAGTAAAGGTACATCACACCTTTTCATATCCTTTCTCCTTTATGCTCCATATGCTTTCTCCTTTAAGGGGATAAAGAACGTGAGAGAAAGAAAAGGAAAATGAGGTTCTCTCGGAATGAACAAATTACCTCAACACCTCCCAAGAGAATCTGGAGCAGAAAAGGAGAAAACCCTTTTTTTTTTTTTTAAAAAAAAAAAAAAAAAAAAAAAAAAAAAAAAAAAAAAAAAAAAAAAAGAAAGGAAACCAGACAAAAAGGGGCAGTTCCCCAGAGAAACCCGATGTATCTGAAACCAAAGTCCTGTCTGCGCTCTGTTCTTCTAAAAGTCTTTATCATGAAAAGGAATTGCAGCGTTTTGCCTGCTTGATATTGAAGCAGAGGTTGACACAGAAGTCCCTCAGCACTAATTTGTGTACATAAATAGCAATTACTTAGTTCAGATGCTGCTGAACTGTGTATCATTGGTGCTCTGCGAGCCACTTCAAAGGAGGATAGGTCATTAACAGCTGCCACCTTTCCTGACGTGCAGGAGCTCTGATGAGCTAGGAGATAATTACCACCTCACACAGCTCCTGGTGAGCGGTTACAACCTGGTTGGAGGCATGTCCCTCAACCTGTCTGCATTCAAAGTGGCTAATCCAGTCTACAGCTGCTCACCCTGCTTGGCTGTAGAAACCCACCAGGTCCTGATAGGTGCATTTCTGCCTGAGACCATGGGAGCGGGTGAGGGCCAGGGTGAGTGTGATTTTGGTGACATAAGGTCAGTGGTAGGAGGTGAGGACAATGTGCTAGGGAGGACCTGAATGTGAGATGTGGGAAAAAGGGGGAGAGGTAAGTGAAAACATGAGGCTTAGGAGTCTCGGTGGGAGATGAGGTTATCTGGGAAAAGGATGCAGATACATCTTCTGCATGCCTGTGCGGGCCGGCTGCCCCGGTGAAGGGAATGCTAGCCGATAGCCAGCAATGAATCACTTCCTCAGCTCTGACAGACTGTCTCAAACACACGCTGAAATGGGTTTTTCAGTAGTATCGAACATGCTGTAGCTACTGATTTGGCAAGTGATGACCAGAAGATCTTACTGAAATTACTCAATTCAAAAACCCAAATCTTTGTCGCTTTCAGATACTGTATATAACATACTTAGTTCTGTGAGGAAAGTACAGATTGCACAACTGATTAGCCACATGACACTTTTAACTTGACAAACACAAGAATAAATATATATTATATTTGGGAGAAATTTAGGCAGGTGCATAAACTGACAAATTGGATACTAAGGTAGGAGAAAGCACCAGTCCTAGAAAGAGCAAGCATTACCATTTTAATCAAGTCTATGAAATCAACCATTTGATTACAAGCGTTGGAAAAGTGTGAAAGCTTCTTAAAATCCAAATCCCTCAAATCACTAAGCTCAGATAATTCGGTTTATGATGTCTAAACCTCTGGACCTTCTTTGGGATGGCAGCTCCCTAGTTCATAGGCAATAATTTGTACTCCAGATAGATAGAAAACCAACCTTGCTGGAGGAACCTCTTGAAAGGCTCACTCTTGCTGTGGTAGGCAGCATAAGATTTGGTATGAGTAAATGATCAAAAATAAATCATCTTTATCTCTCCCATGTTTCAGTCAGGTTATACCCATCAGAGCGAAGAAAAGGTGTCATGTCAGTGTTGCACAACTGCATCATCTTTTGAGGTTTGCAAATTCCAAACTCTGATGTGAGCGTGCTGTTTCTGTCATATGAAGGATAGTATCAGTTCTTTGGTAGGAGTGGTTCCTCTGTGCAGAACAACTGTCTGTAATGATGCTCATCGCTCATAACTCTGGCTGTCATGGTGGAGGACTCCAAAGGCCTTAGAGGACTCAAAATGGTCCTGGGCACCTTCCCTTCCATTCTCAAGAGTTCAAAATAAAGTTGAACAGCCTTCAGGGGCTTGAACTTTGCCAGAGTTCCTTTCCCCAAGAGCTGCCTTTGCTTCAAACAGTCCTGCATATGGCACCTCACAGGAGAAAGGTGACCCAATGGGTTGCAGGGAAACAAAGGTGGCAAATTACTTGAAAAAAAGGAAATCAGGCGTGACAAGCTCTGGTTTTATACTTCTAGAGAAAAAAATGAGGGCAGATAAATCCCATTTCAAGCCTTCATTAGGTTTGAGACAGAGTTGGAGGACAGTGGTGTTCTCCTTAGCTGGAAAAATACCTTGGTGGGGAAGTGCCTGGGCTACCTGTTACAGAGGGCCAGGAGAGCGAAGCAGGGGATGTGTGCTGCCACATGGAAACCTGCTCAGGGAATTTGCCTGACGATACATTACGTCTGGCAGAAAAGTATTCGGGTTTGATCAAAGGGTAAACAAATAGCTTTCAACTCCAAGAGCCTGCTGGGCAACTTTCATCTCCTACACAGTCAATAAACCTTGAAATGGCTGAGGAAACAAGATGAACACCCTGTGTCCCAGCATCTGGAAATACTAGCGTAAAAAGAACTGGAAGTGAGAAAGAAATTCCCTGATGGCCTTGTGTCACCCTTTCCCCCCCTCCCCTTCTTGAGGGACTTCAGACAAAAGTAGCACAAAATAAGGTGGAAAAGAGAGGGAGGAGAGGGAGACATTTCACAGAGGTGAGAGATTTAATTGAGGCAAACGCATGACTGGGTGCAGTGTTGAAACTCTCTCTGGAGCAAAGGATGGGAGCAGTCTGTGAGGAGCACCAGGCTTCAGCGGCAGCTTGTGGACAACGGGCATGTTCAGGGAAAGGACTGTGCATCTGTGAGCATAAGGATATATATTTTGTAGCAGGGCAGCTTTTTCTTGTTGGGAAAAGGGTAAACATCACCCTAAAGATTGCAGTTTTTCATAACTTGTGTGAGACTTCTGGGCTCTCAGCATGCAGCTCCCTCAAGCCTACTGTATAGGAGCCTCAGGACTGGTCAGCTAAGCACAGAGGAGCACAATTGCCAACGCATCAAAGATGTGACACCTTCGGCTGTGCACGGGGCAGATCATGAGCCACCAGTGACACTTGGAGCCAGTAAACTGGGGTGTGATACCTCTGTGATAAATAGCAGCACTGCAAAAAGTAGGGGAGGCAGGTTTCCTGTGCAAATCAAAGAATGAAAGTAATGAGCAGCAAACCACTTTAAGATGTGGCTTCCCACAGTTAATCGTGCTGGATTTTCTGTTGACACCTCTGAAATTGGAGTTACTTGAGGCTTCTTGACTATGCTGAGTGTTTTCATTGTGGTTTTTTTTCTTTTATCTAATGTAAAAAGATATGCAAAAGACAGAATATTTAAACCTTCTGTAGCAGAGAGGTACAGTTACTGCTGCAAGAGATTTTGTCTTTTAGCAGCTGTGATTGTCTTATCAGTTTATGTGTATTAACTCTGCTCTTCTGGTCAAACTTTGGTATTTGCCAATCCAGTTCATAAATGGAGGAGGAAAACAAAATCAAATCCCGTGACAAAAACTTGAAGAACATTGACTTTGAAGTTGTATTTACACAATTACATCAAATATACAAATCCTTTTCCACTCACAGATTATTGATCTAGAGAACTTTGGCAATTGATTGAGGGCTTTCTTTTTAATCTACTGTATCTATTTGTAAGTCTGGATGGGCACAAAATGCTGTTATTTCCTCTCACCTTTTATGCTTGTTGTATGGATGAAAACAGATGCAGCAGTCAACCTGTGTAAGTTTTTAAGTCTAACACCTACTACCAATGATGGCTAAGAAAAATGTAAAAGGAAAAGGAAGAAAAAGAAAAACAACAAAGGAAAACATGTAGTCAACTTGGGTTCTTAATTACCAGAGAGCAAATGGCATCTAGAAACAGAAAAGATCCTTTTTATTATTGTATCGTTAGAACTTCAAAAACAACTACACGGATGAGATAGAACAATTGACTAACAGGCTGGTGGCTTCGTGTAAGCTGTAATGGGGAGATCGTGTCCATACCCGTGTACTGAAGACTGAAAACTCAGCCTCTCTAATTGAAATGCTTAACACAAACGAACCTAATGCCAAGAACACTTGTATTAGAGAAAAATAATTCTTCCAGAGATTTTTATTTTAACTCTCCATTCTTTTTAATATCACTAGTTTTCTTTCCTTGCCAGTTTTGTCCTTTTGTAATATGATCAACGTCAGGACTTTTTTTTTCCTTCTGTTTCAAATTACACTCACAAATGAATAGGCTTGTTAACTGGAGCTAACAAACTTTTCTCTTTTTTTTTTCTTTTTTTTTTTTCTTTTTTTTGACTTGTTTGATCTCTAAACACCCCATTCCTCTTCACATGTGGAATGGGAGAAACATTGAAGGCAGTGCTTTATTGTTAGCTGGTGGTATGGCCTAATTCTTGTGCCCTTAGGGTTTGTCTATATTAGGAAAGGAACCTAATCTTAGGACAAAATTAGCCCACCTTAGCCATAAACCTTCAAGGGGAAGGATCCGAGAAGCAAATTCGGGGTTTGCTGTCTTTGGCTGCTGGGGAAGCTGGGCCCAGGTATCGCTTAGGAGGGCACCTGGTCCCAGTGCAGCTCTGCTGGAAGACAACTCCAGTGGCTTTGATGTTTTCACCTGTGCTGGAGCTGCAGCTCCCACAGTGAGCACCACCTGCCCCTGAAAAAAGTTGCAGGTTTCTGCAGCATCACTCTGCCCAGGCGCAGGAGCTGCAGCTTTCCACCACCCATACAGCCTAGCCACCAAGGAGTGGGGAAAAGGGGGAGAGCAGCTCCTTGCATTGCTTCTGAAGTCACCATAGTATGATCTTATCAGCAACGATCCCCTTTGTGTTGCACAGAGAAAGAGGGGATAGCACTGGATTCCTGCAGGTGGGTTTAATTCATGAAGTGTGTGCCTATGACCTACCAGTACTGTGCAGTGATTACAGCTCCCAGTGGATCCTAAACAAAGCTACAACAGATATAAATAAACTGTCAGCCTAAGGCCATGCGGCCTGTAATCATCACCCCTTCCCTGCCCTGGAAAAATAAAAAGAGAGAGAAATAGAGAAGGTAAAGCCATTACGGAGAACACAAAAGCAGAGTATATGTCCTTATATGTGACTGGAGAGTAGCTGTTACTTACAGTGAGAGTGACCAGATCAAAATCAAAAGTCTGAAGGAACTTTGCTGGCATCGTTTTATAAGGTTCAGCCCCAGAAGTTAATTTACTTCATGCTTTTCCTGGTTTAGTAACTACCTAAACTAACTGAAGGATCTACTGGTGGTTCCAGCAAACATTAGAATAACTTGCCTTATGGTATTCTGCATATCAGACATAAAATAAAAAGCAGCAAAATAAAGAGCAGTCAGGCAATCCTCCATTGTCTAGCATATGCTCTGTTATTACTGCTTGGCAATATTTTTGGAGTTGATGAATATTTGATTACTGAAGTCATACGTAGACGCCTTAGAGAGTGACTTGGCTTTGACTCCTTCTTCAGCTTCCTTGACTTTCCAAGCGCGCAGGCTTTCCATATGGAGTGTTGTTTCCCTAAGTTTGAAACCAAACCTTTCACATAAGTCCCTGAGTACAGATATACATTAATTTGAAAATTCTGACCTCTGCTTTCTGAATATCTACGTCTTTATTTATGACTAGGTTTACTTATAATCCAGTTTTCAATTACTTTGTCAGCCATAAACTGTCTACCTTTATTGAATTTCGACTCAGTATAATTTATTTTCCCTCTCATATTCCGGGCTGCTTGTTATTTATTTGCTTGTGTGCTTTATCTTACTTCACTCCCATAAAACAGCCTCAGTGATGGCACTTGCAGCTCGGCTGGCAGTGAGGAGTGTGCATTGCCATTCATAAAAGGACCATGCCTGTGAGAGAGAGGGATGCATCAGGAGAAAGCGAGCTGCACTCAGCAGCGAGAAATAGATTCGTATCTACACAAAGACACTTCTTATTTCAGGATCACTTTGATAGTCTGTTGTATACACACTCTGAGTGTTTTTATAATATGTCATTAAGTATTAAATAAACTTCAAAAAAAGCTGTTGCTAGCTACGAGCAGCAGTCCTTTGCATGGACCAGTAAGCTGACACCCACAGCAACATATGTCAGGAGCACATATGGTTTCCTACTGCTCCAGATTTTATTCACTCACAAACACTTGCAAGGGGGCATGTTGGTAAAACCTCCCCTCCCTGTACCCTCCTCCTCTCTCAAATGAGTCTGGTAGTTTTGTTCATCACTTCTTCTTGTAAATCTGTCTTGAGACACATGAACAACTGTAATAGTCTCGCTACATAAAGCAGAAAGGTTCTTTGAAACAAACAAACAAACAACAAATAGTATTTTATTCCCCAGCATTTATTCACTGTGAGGTCAACAGGCTGACTGCACGGCAATTTAAGTTAAAGTTATCATTTGAGCTAAAATCCCTCAAACATTCAAATATGAATACAAGTTCAATTGTTCTTTTAAACAATAACTATGTTTTTAAAATGAAATTGGTTTTAGACTCCAAAAAAGTTAGAACTAAATTACAGTTTTTGAATAAAAACATTTACAAAGCAAAGGCTGACCAAACTTCAGTGATAAATTTCTTTTCTAATGTCTTTGTCACATTCCTACAATATTACTTACAGGTGTCTAGGAATATAAACCACTCTTTTGCACAGCTATATTACAGCTATCAGTCTTTTCTTGTGCTTAAAATAGAGTTGTTTCCATATGTTGTGCTGTAGCACCTTAGGATGTCTCTGCCAGAACTATACCTGTGTCTTTAAAGATTATGTAAGTGTCACCTATATTGAAACCAGAATTAATAAGGTGATATGAGATACAAAACTGGATGTGCATGGGAAGAAGGGGATGGGGAAAAAGCAGCAGCTACGAGTTCTCTTCTTTTTGCTCACACAAAGATGATACGAACTGAACTTGTGCAGAAGCTGGCGTTTTTGGTTCCCCTTGTAGTGCAGGTGCACGAATTGGCACTTTCTTCTAAGCCACATCTAAAGAAAAATCTTGGCTCATAATGAATATGCCAAATTATTAAATTTGATAATAGGCTTGAAATATGCATAACGACTAACTCCCACCTAGGCATATTTAAAAGGCCATCTCATTCTTGCACCAGCCTTTATTTTGCCACAACAGACACTGCAGAACAAAGCAAGTGGTCCCATTCCCATGCATCTGAAAGAAAATTCTGCACGTAGGCTCGGGAGCTGAAGGTGCTCACTCTTGTGCACAGGAAAGGCCCCTGTGTGTGTGTGTGTGTGTGTGTGTGCGCAGTGTAGGCAACACGCCATATCCTGAGGTGGGGTAGAGCTGGGTGAAGCGTGACGATGGTGCTGAATGAAGAATGGGTGACCTTCCTCCTAACCGTTCCTGTGCCACGTTCTGCTGCGTGACTTCCCACCTTGGAAGGCTCGGCTTCCTTAGAAAGGAAAGAAACGTGGTGAAAACCAGATGTTTAACAATACCAAATGATTGAAAGATTATTAGGCAGAAAATACTTCAATGAATACGTATCTCAGATGAAGGGAAAGGGGTGGGGGGAGGTGGAGTTTGATAAGACTTGCTCATGGAGGAGACGAGCTGAAGCTTGTTAGATAAACTCCACGCAGCAGAGCACAGCTTGCCTGTGTGAACTGAAAGGCAGTGTAAGAAAAGCTATTGTTGACTTGTTGCAGCTTGCAAGGACCCTGCAGAATTGCAATTGGCTATAACTGGATTTGCCAGGGGGACTGCATGGATTGGAGTAAACTGGGTGGCTATGGACACGAAGGAAAGTATTGGGCTACAGCATTGGCCATTTACTACGTTTCCTCCATTTCCCAGCTGTGATAAGTAAAGACCAAGGGTGATTCAGTTCAGTTTTGTGAAGAATTGCTGAAAATGTAACAAATGGCCTGTGTTTTAATCTCCAGTACATGCAGATGGCATCTTCATCTACTGATAACTAGATGCTCTACTGCTATATTGCAGTTTCTGGAGGTCATAACCAGTTCTTCCTAGAAGTTTGTCACAGAGGAGGGATCGGAGGCAAGACTTAAGTAATCTGTCTGTCATTTACACAATATGAAAAGCATCTGAATTAGCAAATTAGTATATGAAAACACTTCTTCAGTTTGGAAAAAATGAAAAAAAAAAAGCAATTAGAATAAATGAATCTGCTTTCTTCCAACAAATGAGGTTTGAAAGAAGTTTTACCATTGTTAAAGAAAATGTCTTTTAAAGACATCTGCAACTCATACTTTGAGGCCACTTTTAAGAGCGTACATTTTTCATTGACTACATGCAGCCATGTTTTATGTTAGGTAGGTAGTACCTCTTTTTTTTCTTTCTTCTTAGAAAACATTTATCTTAATTTGAAGAACATGTATATTGCTTTGTTCTTAACCATGAGACATTTCTCAGACCATAGCAGACCACTTAATTTCCTGCCAAGTTTACCTGGTGGGTTTAAATTTCTCGTAATTTTTACTAGGTCAAAAGAGTACTAGGCATGGTTAGTTCTCAGCCACTCTAGCTTCCAGACTAGCTTCTGCAGCCATGTGTTCTGTGCACCTTACCAGATGGCTGGGACCCTCTTTTGCCTTTAGGTTGGCTGAATTGAATTATCACTGGACTTTTTCCGTAGACAGCTAATACAAAGCAGGAGGGATTTTATACCCCCTGCAAGTCGGAAGATATTTTTCAGTGTCTTCTGACAGTAGCTGTTGCGTAACCTGCTTACCAATGATATTAAAGTTTATTTGAGAATTAAGAGAATGTTTTCTCCCAACACTAATGTTTTTATTCTGTTTTGGAGTACTATGCCAATACCACCCTGTATGAAAGCATTCTCATCAACAGCCTCATTCCCAATAATACCCGGTTTTGTCTGGTATTGTCAAAATATGTTAATTTATGACCTGGTTTACTGCTTTGAAAACTAAATAAATGACACCATCTGAATGATTCCTACGAACTTTTAAACTTAACTGTAGAATTCATATATGAAAACCCCTATTGGACAACCTAACTTCTCTGCCAGCATGAATTATTCCTTTAAATTCTTCATTTCACTGTTTTTGTGGATTTTTTTCTCTTCCCCAGAATATAGATTGGGACTGATTGGGAAAATTTTAAGAAGCATACTGCCCAGATAGATTGCCGGAAATTCTAATATACCCTTTTATGAGAGTTTTCTGCTCTGTGGGACAGAAAGGCATTCAAGTTATTTATCACCTTTCCTAGGTTTTCCTGTGAGGTGATGAGGGTTGGCATACCATTGGAGTTTCGCCATGAAATCATCTAGGTTGGAAGGGACCTTTAAGATCATTGAGTCCATCCATCTACCTAACACTACCAAAACCACCACTAAACCACATCCACTAAGCCATGGTCCTGCTTGTGAAGGATGCTTGTGAGAAGTATCAGTAGGCCAAATCTACCAGCTGGGACTTTGGGTTGCAAATAAGGAAGCGGGGGTTATAAACAGATTGAGTCATCAAACAGAAAAACTTTCTGCTACCCAGGACTGATCTGTGATAGCGGAATCTATATGTATAAAAGTTGTCCTTCCTCGTGTGCCTGAAGATACTTGGGTTTCAAAACTGTTCAGGAGCTTTGACTTCTTGCCCTCTAGATGCTTGTGCAAAAAATGTATTCTGTAACACAATTTTCACCATGATAGAAGGACAATCAAGCTAAGTAAAGGCTCTGGTCACTTGGGCCAAGCTGTCACTTTGACTGGAAAAAATAGCCGTGGAAGTTTATGGCATTTCTGTTTATATTCCAGGTGCAGGGGCTACCTCTGGCATTTCAGCCATCTTCCCAAGTACCTCTGGCACAAGCACTTTCTCGCCTTACCAGCATGCTCACAAAGGTAAGAATGCACCCACAGACTTAATTAGCAGCTCTTTTGAAAACAACATCCATAAAGCGCAACTGAATTTCCACTATTTCCAGATTTCTAAAACTGCTATTAAAAAAAAACCCCAAAAACTAGAATTAATTTTTATTTCTTGATTAATCAGCACCACAGTTTTAGTCAGATGGCCTTAAAATTGATTTGAACTGTACTCAGTCATGCTAGCAACAAATTTAGCTCATTATTTGCAGCCATACAGAAATAGCACGATGTCTCAGCAAAACTTAGCTTAGACTGGTGGAAATAATTTAAGGCACAAATATGGCCAGTCTCTTATTGAGCTAATGTAAACAGTTCTCCAGCATGATTATTAAGTTTTAAAAATATGTGAACCTGAGAAGACACAACAGGAAAGATGCAGTTAATGAGGTGCCTACAATGCTAAAAACCCTGGTATTGTCCGGCAACATGATCATGAAGATCATGTTTTCAGAAAAACTAAAGTTTTAATGCCTGTTAGGGTATCTGTAATTTTTTACATCCCTTTGTGGCTTTTCAGTTCTAGTCTTTTTCATCCAAGTTCTGCTTCTGAATACCTTTTCACATAAATTATTCTAAATCCATCTTCTAGCCATGCTGCATCTATGTCTTGGAAAAACATCAATCCTGCCACATATGCATTGAGTTCTCTTTTGAGGTAGACGTATTATCAACAGTCATTTTAGCTCTCAGTTGTTTTGTGGTGTGGTTTTTATTTCTCTTCAGTGCTGTTTCACAAAATAGTGTTAGGAAAATTGCTGCTCTTGCGTACGTATAGCTTCCTATATTATTAGCCGATAATGTAATTTTCTGCACCTTTGTATCTATGTATCTATCATAACATTTGATCACGTAATCAGATATTTCTATGAGTACTGTTAACTGGTTATTGCAGCGTGAGTATCACAGTTTTTCAAACTGTTAATTTGTTTGCCTTTAAGATCTACCACTAACTTGTTCAATGCTTAACGAGTAACCAGTACTCAGATCAACTAAAGGAGTACGCAAAATCTAAGTGCAGAGCAGACCGCAAACTGTTAACTACTCTCTGATCCTGAGTTGCTCCTTCATGAAAATATTTTTTTGTTTATTCCAGCAGATCTTTCAGGACAAGGACATCTGGCTACAGCTCTTATAATTGCGATGTCTACCATCTTCATAATGGCTATTGCCATTGTCCTCATCATCATGTTCTACATCGTGAAAACAAAACCTTCTGCTCAAGGTAATTGTTCAGCACATGAATTTCTAGCTGCAAATGCTATTTTTAGATAGCTTTGGAGAGTAATTAGTGTAATATTTTTATATTCTAGCGTGTTGCAAGAGCCACTCAGTAAAAAATGTTGAAGCTCAGGCTAACACACAGGAAGAGAAGAAAGAAGTGCAAGGTAAAAGTTGCTTTAATTTTGCTTTTTCTGTCCAAGAAAACATTAGGTTTAAATACTCTTAATACATTTCTCTTTATTACAGTTTCTCCTTTGAACTGTATAAAATCTAATTTAGTTTAGTAAAGAATTGTGTATAATAGTTTTTGTACTTCCAGGATGTCATTTAATCGTTTGATAGCAATTAAAAAGATAGCAGAGAGATTTATGTCGGCATTAAGTTTGCCAGCAGAACCAACTCCTGAGACAAAACGCTAGTTTGGAAACTCCTTGCCAATTTGAATTTCTCTATTTGTTGATCTGCAGATAATGTTGTGATATTCTCTGAGAAAGAAGAGTTTGAAAAACTTACAGCAACTCCAGCCAAGGCTGTTAAAAGGTGGGTGAAAAATAAACCATCTTCCAGTTTGACTGAAGCTGGGAGGGGACATATTTACCATTCATCCTGATACAAAGGATGAAAAATACATGAAGAACAAATTAGATGGGTATGTTGGTAGTTTGCTACAGCAGGGAAGATACTAGATACCTTAGTAGGCTTTTCCCCTCTGGTTTCTAAGAGAGGGTGACAAAAGTTACCAGAGACCTGCGCATTCCCCACTCCCTCTGTGTCCAGTTCATCATTTCTCAGGGCTCCATGTCCTGAGAGCTCCATTTTTGGGACCTGAGTGTTGCTCTCACATACATGCCCTTAGTAAGATTCCCCTTCACTTTCATAGCATCATCTGGGTGGCACAGAGGATAGTTTTCCTCACCTAGTGTCTGCCTGGCAGCCAAACCTGGCTGGGTAACATGATTCAGGTGGGCTAAACACTGTCCTGAGTGGAAGATCCCTCTGTAAAAGGATTCTTGCAAGATATGTGTGACTGTGTAACTTGGTGGGTGTTGGGCATACACCCTGGGCAGGTGAGTGCAGTTACAGTGAGTGCAGGATTTCAAAGGAAGGACATTATAAAACATGGAAAAAGAATTTATTCCATTACTCTGGGATAGCAAAAAGGAGATGATTGGAATCAACCCATGAGAGGCTTCACTAAGATAACTGTATCTTTCATTTTACAGTGAAAATGATGCATCTTCTGAGAATGAACGACTTTTAAGCCGCAGTATGGATAGTGATGAAGAAGCCGCGGTTGACAAGCAAGGGACTCCAGAGAGATGCTTGTTATCTTTAGTACATTTGGCCAGAGATAAATCTTCTACAAGCAATAAATCAACCGGGGTAAGGCTATTTTGAGATTTAAAAATTGTGAGGATTTTTCTGTGTTGGTTTTTTTCCAAGAAAACAATATACAACCCCCCAAAATTCCATTATAGTGCAGGCCAATCTAATTTGCAAGAGCTGCTCCAGACAAATTCATTGTATCTCTTTTGCATAATGACATATATGAACATATATACTGTTCAGGGCTGAAAAAACCCCAAATTTCCTACTAGAGTAATAACTTTGCTTTTTGAGTATTATATTTTATAGTCTAAAGAAATAAAACCCAAGTAACAACAACCCCAGTACAGCTAATGGTAATATAACTAACCCTGATGCTACATTTAGTACAGAAAATTCAAGACAGAAAAGTAATGTAGCAGCAGGGCTGGATTCTTACAACAGTGTCGGAGCACCTTGACCCAGTATCATCGGTATTTCCATGGCACAGACTTTTCAATAATATCCGGTGTTGTGCTTGGGTTTTGCACACATTTTGAAACACACACGTGTTCCGAAGGTCACTCCTGTGCTCTGAAGGACACTGTGAATCCACTGATTGTTTTGCCGTGGAAAGCTTTTGTTTCTTCCTGTTGAGCTTCTACTGCTCGGGGTGTTTTATCTCACTTGGAGTATTTCAAGATACAGTTGAGGCCACACCTCACCCACAGAACTTTTTAATTTACATTAACATGAAAATATCCCTAAAAAGAAGGTATCTGCTCGATTTTTTTTTATGGTTTTAGTACTTCAAAAATAATTTTAAAATTATTTTTAGGTAATACCTAGGACAAAATTGCATTGTTAATGCCAAACATCACATAGCTTTTAAGAATAAAAAGGTTGAATCTTTTTATCTTTTAAATTGTTTGTATGGTTCAGATCAAACTTTCTAAAATAGCTTATTTTTCAACTGAGACCAGACACAGAAAGTCTCAACACAAAAGAAATGTTTTTCTAGTTGTAGACAGTTATGAGCATCTGAAAATAACTTATGACTCCAATTTTAAAATTCTGTTTTCTTCTCTAAATATCCAACTTTATCATAATTCTGTATGCACTGGCTTGAAATTGGATAATACAAGTTGGGTGAGCATGGAATCAGAATGTTTAATGAGAAGTGGATTACATTTTAAAGACCATTTATAGTAGATATATTCTCCAGAGTGATTTAGATAGAGCTTGAAAGCACAGCTGAAGCACAAACTATTTCTTCCAGACTTCTGTTCTAACATAACCCTTCATGGACTGAGGCCTGCTGACAAGGCTGAAGACCTAAAGGGAGCCTACAGGAGAGATGGGGAAGGACTCCTTATCAGGGAGCGGAGCGATAGGACGCAGGGTAACAGTTTTGAACTGGAAGAGGGGAGATTTAGATTAGACACCAGGACAAAATTCTTTCTTGTGAGGGTGGTGAGGCACTGGAACAGGTTGTCCAGAGAAGCTGTGGCTGCCCCACCCCTGGAAGTGTCCAAGGCCAGGCTGGATGGGGCTTTGAGCAACCTGCTCTAGTGGGAGGTGTCCCTGCCCAAGGCAGAGGAGTTGGAATTTGATGATCTTTAAGGGCCCTTCCAACCCAAAGCATTGTCTGATTCTGTGAAAGTGCAGACTGCATCAACATCCTCTGCTCCATACATAAGATTTCACAATTAAGACAGTTGCCAGAAGTTAGAAAAGCAGCAATTTGCTTCAGGCTGGAGATTAAGTAACACTTCTAGTACAGGAGAGAGTATTAAGTAGCTGTTGGATGAGGGTAAAGTTGAACACCCGCTCTTTATCCAAGTCTGCTCCTTCCTCATTAAAACCGAAACGATTCTGCAATGAGTTACCACATGGAGGATCGTCAGGCTCAACTTTACCTTTTGCTTTCTGCATAGGTTTCACAAATCCTCCATCTTCTGGCTCGGGGAAAAAGAACATCCTGCATAATTCTTTGTGGGCATGGATTTATTTAGCCTCCTTCCTTGCCTTAAAAGTGAAAGAATGAAAACAAACATCCAACAGTTTGCTCAGAAGGAGCTTCAATAAATCCATTGAAAAGAAAATTTCCTGTTTACAAGGTTCTGAAACAGCTAATCCCAGCCTACAATAGCAACACAACTGATTAAGCAAATTACACCAACAATATATGAATGGGAAGCAGTTGTCTGCATTGCATTGCCCTGCAACACAACACACTTTCACAGTGTCCACGCCTGCCTTCAGGTGGAGCAGCCACTCTGTGGTCTCCAACTGCAAGTCTATCAATCCAAGTCATTGATGTGCCTTGCCCTTTAGAGCCCAAATAAAATGAGGAAAACCTTTCCACAAAACAACATACTGAAAGCAGAGCTTTTTTTCCTAGCCTGGTTTGCAGTGAAAAGTAGCAAATTTATGGAGGTAATGCTAGAGCCCTATCAAAAAAGTCAGCTTTTCAGATGGCTCAGTCCTAATGAGAGCTGGCAGAGAGATGACAATTCCAGCCCCTGAGAACTCATGACATTTTGACATTTGTTTTCACTTCATATTGAATCCAAAGCCAAACCTTGAGAATATTTTTGCTAAATGAAACGATATAAAACTGTCCATTTTCAGCTTGGAAAATGTCAGGTTTTCAGTCCCTGTTTCTTTCTTGTCAAAAATGACTAAGGCACCCTGGACCTCAGATTTTCCCTGTCCAAAGCTTCACTAATTTATATTTTTTTATCTATCTGTAAAATGTTTCATATTCAACCAGGAAGTCTGGAAGAAAATACAGTTAATTAGTAATGCATTAAGCAGTTCTAAATCAAATCACAGAAAGGAATATCCCCTGTTCTACAGTCCTTTTAGATTACTGGGAGAAGGCAGTTTCAGTCTGACCTTAATTCCCTGTGACCAGTCCTGTCCTGGCTTACCTAGACATCCCTGCATAAGTTGCCAGCATGCATGGTGTTGGATTTGTCTTCATTGTCAGGACTTTGCTTTGGTCTGAAAGACAAATAAAATATACAAACACTCAGAGCAGAAAAGTAATTGATCTAAAAAAAAAAAAAAGACTAGAAGATGGAAAAAAGTATCTCTAGCAGTGCAAAGTGAAATCAGAAATTGGCTTTGAAATCAGAAATAGGTTTATGCTCCATGGAATAATTGCTGTGTCCTTTTCTGTGAGTCTTCAAAAGGGACCCATGAGGGCATTATGTGATAACCCCTAGAGCCATGAAATGAGGATCTCCCACAGGCTTGTTACTGCTGTCTGCTAATTATTTACTCCTGTGACTGAAAAACTAATGAAATAAAAATCTTCTCATTTAGATTCAAAGTCGAAGGAAAAAGATACTTGACGTGTATGCTAATGTATGCGACGTTGCAGAAGGTGAGTGTACAGAACTTGCACCTATACTGAAAATTAGCACAAAATTAGATCATAAGCATTTGCTATAAAGTAAGAAAGTCCACTGCCTTCCTATGGGAAGGAGAAAGTCCCAATTTAGAAAAAAAGGTTCTTCGGCAGATTTGTACTCACTTGCCAGGAAGCACCACAGTGCCCTCACCGCAGAGATGTCCGGGCTGGGCTTGGGCTGGAGCACACCACGGCTTCTCTCCATGTGTGTGCAAAACCCCCTTCCTGTGGGGAGCAGGGAGAGTCCTCTTGGGTCATGCTGGGACACACACAAAGGCCAAATGGTGGAGAAGCACTTCCATTCCCCACCTACAGGAAACCTGTTTGGTTTATTTAGTCCAGTGGATAACAGAAATTAGTTCCAAATATGAAAGTGTGATGTGAGGAGGGTCAGGATTGCATTTCAGATACAAGTCTCGACCTACTTTGCTTCTCTAAATGTTGTCACACTTCTCCTGACAAAAACTGGAGTTTCCAAGCGAGTCACTGTTTTCAAGTGTTTTAACCCGCTTTGCCACCTGACTGCCTGGGCTGTTTTGACAGAAGAGACAAGAATTAATTTCCCTGTGGAACAGTAGACACGACTGCATTTAGTCCACACACGTGTACACTTTGTGTTCGTGTGTGTGTGTGTGTTCATTTCTGTGGCTCAGGGAGCTCTGTCTCCCACCAAATTACTGCTGTTCAGCGTGAAGCAGGAAAACTACAGAAGCAGAAGTCTGGGTTTGGAAAAAAATGTTGTAGTTGATTCTCTCCTCTATTCTGCGACCACAAATACTTAGAAAAAATGTGCAGGGAAAAAATAGCTTTTTTCCCCAGAGGATGAATGTTAAATCCTCTCTAGAGATTCAGTGATAGTCATGACAATCGAGCACTTGCAGCGACTTTTATGCTTGCGAGCATCTGGCGTCGTCGCTTCACCTCACCCCTCACATTCCTACAAGGGCAACTTTCAATTACAGAGATGTTACAGCAGCTGCTGGTGACAGACTCAGGGAAGGGTCAGAGCTGTCTCTCAAGCTCAAACACTGTGCCTGACGTGCAGAGGTGTATTAATGGAGCTGCTCACAAGGGATATGGTTGCAATACACTTTTTCTAACAGCTAGTAAATTGTTGAAGGAAGGGGCAGTGCCATGGGAGTTCATACAACCCATCTAATGCTTCTTTCCCAGACAACTTTTTACCCTAATTATTGTACCCTACCAGCACTAGGAAGAATTAATTTGGTAACATACAGTAATAACTTTGGAACTAGACATGGACTATCACTTAAAGTTTTTAACTGCACTTACTGCTAACAGTATGTACTGTAGTGCTTTAATAAATGTCTTGGATAGTCAAGATGAGCACAGACCTACCTGACAATAAACACCTCACTTTGCAGGTCTGAGCCCTACGGAACTGCCGTTTGATTGCCTGGAGAAGACCAGCCGAATGCTCAGCTCGACCTACAACACAGAAAAAGCCATAGTGAAAACGTGGCGCCACCTCGCCGAGAGCTTTGGACTGAAGAGAGATGAGATAGGTGGCATGACAGACGGCATGCAGCTCTTTGACCGCATCAGCACAGCGGGCTACAGCATCCCAGAACTGCTAACCAAACTGGTGCAAATCGAGCGGTTGGATGCTGTCGAGTCCTTGTGTGCGGATATTCTGGAGTGGGCACAAGCAATGCCCACTCCTGAGCCAGCAGGGACATCCTGACATGCCTGCCGGGGACCTGCGCTTCCACATCACCTGCAAAAACCATGATTTCGGCAAGCACCACCTCAAAGACTTTGGACAAAAGGCCATTGACGGTTCTTCTACATGATTGCTCCCGATGAGCGACAGGAAGCTGTTCTCTTTGACTTCTGGAAAAAAAAAAAAGAAAAAAGTGAAGTTACACATCTACCAAAACAAGAGCAGAAATCTCCCAAGAAGCTTGACAGGAGAGACATGTCCTTAAACAGAAGGATCATGTTTAACAGTTACTGATAACAAATGGACATGCGAACATCCACTTTGCAGTCTGTGTATGAGTGTATGTGCACATAACCCTGCTGACCCCTTTCCTGTCTGGCCTTCAAGAAAAGCCAAAAAAAAAAAAAAAAGCAGTACCACAGCTACAATATCAATTAATACATGAGGCACACAAATTTCTATCAACTCTAACACATTTAATACGTAGCCAGTTCAATTTTCTATACTTACTATGGGTTTGTGGAATCTGGAAGTAAGTGCATAGGTGTATATACACAGTCCTCACATTGCCTGGCTATACTAGATGAATAAAAGAGTCAACATGATTTACAGATTGATGTGCTTCAGAACGCTGTACATAATTCACATAAATGCACTCTTGCTGCACACAGAGGAATTTCAAACAGCAGTGGGGCACGTTTGACGCTAAGAGCAAAAAGAGCAGATTTCTTTAGAGACACTTGAAATGCCGAGGGAAAAGTGCTTTTTAAATGCTATACTCCTGTAAACATAGACCACAAGCACATAATCCACAGGTGAAACCCAGCTCCTCTGTAAGGTAAAGCATTACTGTGAGTTTGTGTACAGCAAAAATCAACCTTATTTTTTTCTTTTTAGCTGATCTCTGATTTTCACGGTTACAAGTTCTCTAAAACTTGTTCAGACCACAAATCAGTAGTTATTACCAAACCTTTTTGCTTAATTTATAGCTAAAACGAGTGATGGCACATTTCAACAAGTGCAACCACTAAATTGAGACATCAGTTACAAAGCAATACTTGTAATTCCAAAATGCATGACTGAACAAAATGCTATAAAGAATATTAACTATTACCCTGAAGTTAACAACCGGTATTCCGTCACTTAGTAACTAGAGCTTATCTATGATAGTATCATAATTGTGCAGAACATTTAGTATCACCCTTTAATATCTATATTTAGTATCTATTCAGCACTTGATTTGTGTAGCAGAGGAAGTACATACTGCAACATAAAACCTATTCTTCTCATTATTCTTCCACCGTTTCTTTTGTATCATAACACACTCTACATTAATTTGCATATGCCAAATTCAATGACAATTTTGAATTTTCTTCTAACAAAGCACCAAGCTGCGTTTATTTGAACATTTAACTAGCTAATTGATGGTTAATTTAGGGGTGAAATTCTTGCTGTCTTGAAATCAATGATAAATTCATAAGGGTTCCAACAGGCTTCCATAATATTTCTAGACAACTCAGCAACTTTCAACAAGAATTTCAAGACCCTGAATTTGCAGTTTAGTACTATTGCTACTAAAATTAAAAAAAAAAAAAAAAGGAAAGGAAAAAAAATGAAAAAAGAAAACGGGAAGATTCTATTTCTCTTGTGTCAGGGTGTAGCTACAGTGTTATTCAGTGGTCTGCCTCCTATATTTCATGTGTCCTTTAATAGTACACACCGTTTATTTGTTTCAAAGAAGATACAGGAATCTTGTTATTGGAGTTAGGTTGATGGTTGGACTAGATGATCTCAAAGGTCGCTTCCAACCTAGACAATTCTATGGTTCTTATTCATGTTTATTGGGCCATGAAAAGTTAGGGTCTTGAAATTGACAGTGCCAATGTGAACACAGACTATTTAACATTATTTTATTTAGTATACAGTATTTTTATTGTCACACAAAAGATGGACAGGAATGAAAAAAAATATTCCTGTAGATCTTGCCAAAGCTTACTTTCTAATAATTTTGTTTAATGCTGTATATATAACTTATTATATTGTAAAATATGAACATAAAATATGCTAATAAAAGAAAGAGGTCAAACACAGTCGTATGCGCCATTTCTTTGATTAAATCATATATTGCCTTATAAAGCTGTAATTAAATGAGTTAGCCAAGGGCTAGCAGGCACATTCCTGCGGTATGGGAGTGTCTAGGTAACATCCATGAAGGAATCTTTGCATTCCCGTAGGATACTTCTTCTCTGCATCACACTTCAGAGACTTTTGAAGCAGAAACCATTCTTCCTTTGTCAATATAGTTTTGGTTCAATATTTCATCTTGCAGGCACTATGAAAATACCAAACTCCCAGCAACTCCTTGAAGAAACTCTTAAGTTGTTATATATGAACTAGAAGCTGGTACAGACTGTGAGACTGGTGAGTAATCTCACAGTAGCAATACTCTCTAGTTAATGTGTTTTCATTTTGCGTTCCTAAATTAGCAGTACTACACCACACTATCAGAGATCTTAACAGGAAGCTTTCACTGCAAGACAGGATAATTATGTTTATCCAGTCTTAGGCTGCGCTGGTGAGACCGCCAGCAGGACTGCTGCCTTCTACAAAAAACAAAGCACCGAGTCGCATTTCCCTCAGACCCTGGTGACCGAGCTAAGACTTTCAGAGTATTTCATACAGATCAAACATTTTCTATACAGAAGAAGCACTATCCTACTTTAAAAACAGTTTGGTGTTGTTTTTTTTTTAATTCTGATTCATTTGTTGGTTTCAGCATGATGAATACGTTCTCATTCCATCAACAATTAAAGGAGAGAAAGGTTCCAGAAACGGCAACAAAAGTGTTGAGGTTGCCAGATGGTTGGGAGCAACTGATGTTCTGAGTTTCACTTTACTGTCTTTTTACTCCCTGCACTACATGGGCAGGAGTTAACACACCGTGAAACACACTCCAACAGGCCTTGCTGTATCTAAATATGTTGCTGTCTGAAAGGACTGAGCATTTTTTGCTTTAATGTGATTACGGGTAGCCACCCAAAGGAGGAACTTTGACTTCCTAGGTTTAATTTGACAAAGCACAAACTCAGATCTGCATAAAATACCCATGTCCTTTCATTGTGCAAAATAATCAAACAAAACACAGAAACATAAAAACCAGACTACCTGAGAGCTTTTGTGGGATGCTGGCTTTGTTTCAATTTTTCCTCCCCCAATTTTTCATTTTTGTGCAGTGCTTCCAGCACAGTGGGACATACCTGTGCTAATACAGGTGTCTGCAGTGAGATTCATTTTGTGCTAAAGCAGGCATCTAAAATAATCAAGATGAGTTGCATGCTCAAACTATAGACTATAGCGTCTCTAGACTATGA
Organism: Thinocorus orbignyianus; assembly: GCA_013400375.1. Lineage (NCBI taxonomy): Eukaryota > Metazoa > Chordata > Aves > Ciconiiformes > Thinocoridae > Thinocorus > Thinocorus orbignyianus. Next base: position 1,482,906 of record VXBW01007510.1, on the reverse strand, counting down.
AAAGAGCGGATTTAGATTGGATATTAGGAACAAATTCATTACTCTGAGGGTGGTGGAACACTGGAACAGGTTGCCCAGGGAGGTGGTTGAGGCCCCTTCCCTGGAGATATTCAAGGTGAAGCTGGATGAGGCCCTGGGCAACCTGGTCTAGTTGGGGGTGTCCCTGTGACTGCAGGGAGGTCAGACTAGATGACCTTTGGAGGTCCTTTCCAGCCTGGATGATACTATGATTCTAAAAGGACTACAAAGCGAACCTGGAGTAACAAGCTTTGATGTAAACATTTATTCTAGAGTTGTCAAATGTTAGGTGAGTTGAATCTTACCGAGTAACCAATGAATTTCAGGAGTGTGACTGTATTTCAGCTCGGCAACATCTATGAAATAGCTATAACCAGCAAGTGCAGAATGAAGATGAACATGAAATTGTTACAAATGATGTTAAATGTTTTGAGGAATTCTTGCATCGGAGGAATACTTAAGGTGTACTGAAGGTTAATTTCTCTGGCATTGTGTAATAATAGTATTTACAGCGAATTTGGCTCATATGAGGTTAGAGTTATGAGGTAAGTTATGATTGACTCTGCTATCCTAAATATGACAACTGATTTACAACAAGAAGTTAAACAGAAGTTTTAAAATTCTCATGTAAGAGCGTTAGAGATCTTAACCTGTTGCAGTGGCTTCAGGTCAAATTTTTTACCACACAGTCTTAAACCAAATTCACCTCAATGACCCAAACTCTTTAGATCCCCCCCTTGCTTAGAAATGGCTCTTTACTTCTCTGACAAATAGTTGATCAACTTCAGACTCCTTCGGAGCAAAATATCAATCCTACTTTTGGTGTGGAAAAGCCAGTATACATTTTTGCTTTAAGAAAAGATTTTTTTCTTCAGCTCCTGACAGCACTTCTTTAGCAAACTCTCATTATCTTGTTCTGAGCTTTTTAACCTAATGCTGAAAGACAAGACTGAACAGGGGAAAAAAATTGGCTACTTATATTAGCATATGTGCTCAGGTACAGTAATTTTGACTAACCCATAAAATGTCTGTACACAGCTACAGATCCGCTTTGATCATCCCTGGAAGTTTGTTGACTTACTCATCACAACAACTGCCGCACAATCTGGGTGTGTACTAGAGATTAAAAAAAAAAAAAAAAGATAATAGAAAAATATCACAGTAACATTTCAACATTATATTCCCATAAAAGGCTGCCCTTCCACAGAGGAGTGGAAAGGCTACTGTTTTACCTTGTCCTGAGTGCCACAGCCCGTCTCAGGCTTTCCCTCTAGGCAGAGGAAAAATTGTGCTTTCCTTCAGAGCAAAGGAGCACTCTAGCAGCAAGAAGAGCTTCAAAAAGGCGAGGTGGGAAAGGCTGGGGGACAAAGTGAGAAAGCAGAGACCCTGCAGCACAGCAGGGAATGGGTGACCACCAGTAAGGGCAGGGGAAGGCATAGGACAAGGTCTCAAATAGTTGTGATGTAAATTAGGTGAATGTTTATGGGAGTTAGAGGAGATAAAGAGAATTTGCTGCAAACAGAAAGTTATTAGAGTTGGAATAAAATTTGAGATACACACCCCAGGGAAACAAACAGGTCAGGGAGAAAATTATCTACAAGACCTTTTATTTCCTTTTTGATGTGCCTTTTTTTTTTTCCTTAAAAGATAATTGTTCTTCTTTATATCCTGATAAAACCCAGCTTTCAAGTTGAAAAGACCCTTTAAGTCCTTGGAAATGCTTACTTAAAATAAAAGGCTTCAGAGATTCATACAAAGCTGTGGTCAACTCAAGGTTTTGCTGCAAGGACTTCCACAGCCCATGTCATGGACACTGTAAAAATAGCATTAGGGCTTTTCTCTTTTGTTTTATTTCAGCAGACCCTGTTAGAGAGAGCACTTAGCTATATGTCTACAGATAAACCTATTTCCAACTCTGTCACTAGCCTTTTGGGTGACTTTGTGGAAAGTTCCTCCCAGGCAATATTAACACTTACTACCCTTTATACTTGATCCCAGCTTTTCCTTAGAGAAACTTGCTGGACTTTTCAGACTGTCTCTAATCTTAGATTGCAGTCAGGAACTACCTTCTACATAGTGTTTGATATCTGATGGTCCTGGCTACATGAGATTAAGAAGAAGAAATGGCAGAGGCAAGGTGGGCTGAAAAGGATAGGTCTCTGCTTTGCAGCACAGAGCAACAACAGCTGACTGCCTCCAGGTTCTGTGAATTTGGGATCATTAATCCATTATCCATGAACAAAAAGATAACGGGCATAAATACCCATCAATGTGAGTTGGAGTTTAATGTCTCCCCGTTGAACTCAAAGCCTCATACAATCTAGAAGTCCTGCTTTGTTATAAGGAGGGTGTATTTAAGAGGTGGGAAAAAAATCTTACTCTAGCAGGTGAAAATCATGACGCAGAGGTAAGTCAATGAATCCTTCATGCAGAGTCATTCTTCTGCAAACAGCCTCTATACTCCTCTGTGATAATGAAAAGCAAAGAGAGCTCATGCCTTTATTATGTATTGGATAGGTTTCATGGCGCATATTCCAGTAAATATATTAATATAAACAGGGTAAAAATGTACTGTCTGCCCATATCTAGTTCTAGACACATAATATTGCATATATATTCTATTTTCCCCACATCCAAATAAGCTCTTTTGGTTATTTATTGTGGTATGATTTATAAGGCATAGCACCTGTTACCTCAGGCATTACTTTATCACTATCAACCACTCTTCAAGTACAGAAAATTGTTGATTCCTTTTCTGCCAGTGTTCTGTGAAACGTCTAGTTTCATCTGAATACTTATATTATGGAAGACTTAAGAAGCCTTTGCATGCCCTGCTGCAGAAGACATCAGTGATCAGTTGTTACACAGGTCACACACGGGCATCTCATTTGTCCATCACCTTCTTGGGAGGGGAAGAAAAAGATAATTCATCATTTTTTTATAGTTGGTGAGAGAGGCTGTTTTAAAAACTATCTTGTGATAGAATTCAAGTTAATATCGCAGGACAGTTCAGGAATACATAATGATTTTTCCAATTTAATCCACCACGTAGAAGTAAATGAAAAATCAGGAGGAGGTAACACCAAAGACCGATTAGTAGAAAGGCAACTGAAACAGGAAGGAAACAGAGTTAGGCGTCAGTTTCTGGAATTTAGCCTTGGTGTGCAAGGCTGCTTTAAAAAAAGAAAATCATAGTCACGCTTCAGTGTGGAGGAGGACAAACGGAGAGCATTAAAACTGCTTGGTTTTGGGAAGGACCATGAAACACAGAAATTCTGTTTATTTGCATTTCTTATATAAACAGCTCTTGAATCCACATACCAGAATACTATTTCTTCTGAAGGACAAAAACCAGTCTGGTAACATTAGTTATCTCTGACCTTCTTCAAAGGCATAACTTTTCCAAAAAGCTGCTGTGTGGGTGGAATACTATGCTCCAAGTTGGAACTCTTGTACCTCATGATACTTTTTTTCCCCCCTGTGAGGTGGATAGCTTATTTTTATTTCTTTTCTCCATAACTAACTGCACCGAGGATGCCATTTAATGGAGCTGAAGAAGACCTTAAAGGAAACTTATTAATGGGAATGTTATCCTGTGCTGAACTTTCAAAGCTACTGCTGTTAACAGTCTCCTGGCCACTGAGGTTAGAGCCCTTGCTTGTGTATGTCTACCAGATCATTAAGCTGCAGTGATCTGAGAGACGTGGTAAGTTCAAGGCAGTATTCCTTGGGCCCAAGGGGGCACGGAGAGAATTGTTTTTGGAAAAAAAACCTCTCAACTACATGGCTTTTTGGATCTCTTTTTTCTCAGGATGTTCTCCCCGTGTGACTTTAAAGATCAGAACGTCTTCTGAGTTAGGTCTTTTTAAATTTTGACACAGGACCATTCGTTCAATAAAAATAGCTACAAGCAATAAACAGTAAGTGGTTTTGCTCAAAGTTCTCTCTTTTAGTAGTAATCAGATAGTCAGTCCAGACACTTGCTTTCAAAATTCTGTGAAAACTGAAAGTCTAAAAAAAAAGTATGTTCCTAACCATGGTCAGAAGATGGCATTAAAGGCTTTCCTCAGCCCCAAATACATCTATTTTTGACAGTGGACGGGACTTGTTTTGACACAGCATGCCACAGTTGTGCAAGTAACACATAAAGATGCCTTTGCCCATCACAGCATTTCTTGGGGGGTGTCAGAGGTAGGATCACAACACTGCGCAGCACTAATATGTTTAAAATTATCTTCGTTAATTTTAAGAACTTGTCGGCGTTATATCATTAAGAAGAGCACAAGGAGTCACTGAGCTGCCACTGCCGTTCCTCCAACAATTTGGAAAGTGGAAGATTATCCAATTGTGTCATAGATCAAATTTTCAGACTTTCTGGACTCAATTTAAATATGTTACCCTGGAGATAAATGCTTTCTATCAGACCATCAATCTCTGAAGCCGTATAAGTTTTAGGTGAAAAATTCAGTATATAATTAAAGGATCCAATGTCATAGCTCTGAATTATGAGCTCTGCTCACAGCTCCGTTTAAATCTGGTCTGCTAAATGAAATCATATATTTTAGACATTGATGCTGATCGCGAATAAAAGTAATTCAAAAATATGTTGCCTTCAGCATACTTTCACCTTTCAGATTAATTTATCTACTGCAAGAAAATTTTCCCCACAATACACGAAATTCGGTTATGTAACATTAAAAAAAGATGCAAGCCAGTCATGTTCCGGAGAGCGGGAAGATAACTCCGAAACCCCACTTTAAGAGACAGACCTTTCATGGGCTGATATAAGTCACAAATATGAAGAAACAGAGCACAACTGTGCAGGCTGGGTAACATTGGGCTATTATTTTTTGACCTGCCAAGCTTCTGCAAATACAACTATCGGCTGCCGAAGGAACAACCTTTCTTCCAGATTTGCCAAATCTGTAAGATCTGCAATGCGCAGATTGCATCTGAAACATTGTCCTGCCCCTTTAGCAACAGGAAACTTTCAATAAATAGCAGGAGCGATTACAATTCTACAATACATGGCTTAAAAGAAAAGAATATTATTCCAAGTTTGGTAGCCTTTTGTGGGATGAAGGCTATCCTAACATAAGCAGACGCGATATTCTTGTCGACTTTCCCACTGAGAACTCTCACAGATGTTCCAAAAACCATCAATATAATATTCTTTTTCCTTTAAAGTGATGGGTTGAGAATGCCACAAACTCTCTGTTTCATGCAGTTTATTGTTTCTGGAGACCTACACACAAGGAAGACATGGCAGATTGTAGCTAGCTTGAAGCTGCGTGTTCTGACTGCTCCAGCTGGCTGCTGCCAGGAAACGTGAGTCCCTGTTTTTAGGTGCAAGTATTTATAAGGTCTCTCCCTTCTCCTCAACCTCACTCTCTCTCAAAAAAAAGTTGAAAATTAATATTCTTCTGCCTGCTGCCAAATCTGGCCAGGGGCGGCTGGCACATTCAAAACAGCATATCCCTTTTCAGGAATGCAGACAGACAGCGATCACGTAACCCATGTTTCCTTAGGGGATCAGGAACCATGGGAAATAGCTGGAATTACCTTTTTCAAATGTCTCTTGTTGTAGATAGTCTTCTGAAAGAAGGATAAAGTAGCTGAAATTCTTATTTGTGTTACAATACCCAAATGCTGCAAAAGCAGGAAACTCCCACGAAATTCTAGATTCCATCTGAGAAGGCAAGACTATATAAAAGATGCCCAAAGCGTGGCTAGCTCGACAGAAGTCTACCCTTTCCAACTCAAAACCAAATCCAACACAACTCCACAGAAACCATCAGGGAATGCAACCGACTTCCCCTGTTCCCCTTCCCCACAGAAGCTGTGAAGGTCACTCAAGGGAACGATAACACAATGGGGATGTTTGAGCAAGGTCACGAGACGAACCTGGTGTGGACAACTGGGTTGGGCTGGCCCACAAGATTTGGTGTTCAGCATAGTGCAACAAGCAGTGATGTACAAAATTTGATATACCAAAGAAGCAGAAATACAGAAACAACTGGGATTTTGGCACAATATTTATCCTGTCACCTACTTCTGCCTGTTAATGTCAAAGGCAAGCTAGGTTATCTACACTTCTAACATAGACACCATTATTAGTTAGCTTAGTTACTCTGGGTAATCAACTATAAACTGAAAATAATGTAACTAAAAATATCCATTTCAGTTTATTATTTCTGATTATTTTAGTTCTATCTTTGGTAGACTGACATTTTAGTTTGTTGTAAGACAATCTTTTCACTTGCATTTATGGTCCACATGTCCCATAAAACCACATATGTTTGAAGTCACACTCAAATGCAAACTGAAAATCTGATGGCAAGCAATATCAGTTCCAAATTCATCATCGTTTTACTAATGTATTGATTAGTAACAAATTTGGGAAAAAAACATTCTGTGGTTTATATTCTTTAATCTTCACTGAAAATGTTTATGACGATGTACTAAGGAACTGCTATAAGGTGTCTGTCAACAACTGGCTTAATAAAAATTCGCTTATGGAATCGCAAGTGTATCCTCCATATAACTCTACTAGAGTGTATTTTTGACTTTTCTATTTTACACAAGAATTATTCTCCTGAGCCAAAAAGCACATGCACATTTTGGAACGTTAGTATAGCTTTTATTCATTTGCATAATTCATTTATTTCTGATAATTTTTAAGTTTACTGTAATATGAATGTGAAATCAAGATCTTGTATTTGTATTCACAATTCAGTTAAAATTTACTTAAGATCAAAATCATCAGTCTCAGCCTCAGCTCATCAATTTAATTACATTAATTTTTAACAGATTAAAAATAAAAATCCCTTTTTCCTGCATTTTAACAAAAACATTCTAAATAATCAAAGCTGTAAATTAGCAGTGATTCATCTTTTCAGATTGTAAACACTGCTGCATATAAACCACAAGGGACAATTGTAAAAGCAACACTGGACTCTGTGAACCTTTTTAACCCTATTACCTTTGCATTATTAGATGAACACATAGTGTAAAATTGATACCATAAGGAAGACCATTAATCTAGCAAAGAACAGTGGTGGAGGCTGAAAGCCAAGAGCCATGAACTTTTCTGTGGATATAGGAAACCTAAAAACTTTCTACTTTTGGATGTTCATTTTCTAGTGTTTTTAAGGATCAAGTGGATGGAGCAGCACCTGAGGACACACTTCCTAAATAAGAGGATTTTGTCTCCAGGCAAAGGTAAACGCAAGCTTTTGCACTGCTGGTAAATGTGACAGAAAAACAAAAGAACAGATGAAGAAACAGTTATTCCAAAAGCACCATCCCTTGTCAGCAAGATCTTTAAGCTATGATTAGTTTTACTTAAAAATTACCTAGGATTGGTTTCCTGCCCAAAGAGCACAGGCTGCTTGCTCTCTCTCTACCAGACGTACTCGGTGCCAAATCCAGTGCAGACTCCCTTCACAGGAAAGCTTGTCAGAAACGCAAGTCAAATTGCTAGAAAAATATTTGCAGTTTGAATTCAACTTCAAAGCCTCAGTTCAAAGACTTCTGGTAAAAAATACAAAGGAAAACCAAGAAAACAAAAAAAGGATGAAAACGAGAGGTAAAACCTCTCTGAAGTTTTATAGAGACTGTCAGTGTTAGTCACCAACGTACAGTGGATCTTTAAATTTTAACTGCAGTTTCAATTCCACAAGTAGAGAGTTTCAGTAGTTAGAGTACAAATCAGAAATGGAAGTCTACGTTCAGTATTTTAAAAGTATCCTATTTCCTCTGTGTAAGAACTTCTGAACACTGGGCTGTGACAGACAAAAAATATATTAATCACATTTAGAAAAGAAATACGAGTACTAAGAGACAAAACGTGGATTGTATTCAAATTAATATAAAATGTAGCAGAAACAATAAAATACAATAATTTTACGCTAGGGATTACAATTGCCAGGTATTTTAAGAAATGTTTTTATTTACATTTCCAGAGGTATTGCAACCCAAAGTTACACCAGAAATTCATACAAAGCAGGACAAGATACTAAATGTTACACAAATACAGGAAAAGATGAAATAAATACGAAGACATTTTGAAATCAAAACAACAGCAACAAAATCTCTCATTCAACACATCTAGTTATCGTAAATCGAAATGTGGTTTTAATCATTAAAACTGCAATGATCTCAAAAGATAATTTGACAAGATACCTGTCTGTTACTTATTGACCCTAAAATAAATAAAAGAATTTATAAAACTCCCTGAGGAGTCACAGGTCATTAAGATCCATACCTGTTAGGAAAGGTTGGTATTTCTGATCTTCTCACTTAAGGGATCCAATTCCTTAGACAGCATAAGTAATTCAGAAAAAAAAACATTATTTCACTTCTTTAAAAAGTATTGAAGAAAGCCATTTAACATATTCCACAATTGTTTATTTTCCTGTTTATGAATGAGGGAAGTATCAATGAGATTCCACACGATACAGAGTAGTTTATACAGTATAGGGGTTCTGCTTAATTTATTTATAGAAAACAGTTAAAAAAAATCCAAATTTCAAGTAACATAGGCAATTGGTATAAATTATACAAACAATAACTAGATTAAAAGCCAGTGTTACTGACTTGTAGTTAGACTGAAGTTAAGATAGCTACTTCTTGATAATCCCAAATTCAACAGAATTGAATTGAGGTTGATACAGAGGTAAGCATGATCTGGATCTGTAGTCCTATGTAGTTCCTGGATCATTTGGTGAAGAGCAAACAATTCAAACATCTTCTTATTGCTTCTGCAAAAGATTTTACATAAAATAGTTGTCAGTTAAGAAGTTTCATCTAAACACTAAAGATTCCACAGAAAAATATTTTTTAATAAAGAAAAATGTGCATTATTGGGAGTTTCATACAGTTCTTCCACATCGCATCTAATGTCTCTAAGCACAAGGTGAGAAAAATCTGGGCAAAACCCACCAAAACTATCATTTGACTTGATTATGTGGTAATTAAATGTAGTATAATGAAAGTTAAAGGAAAGGCTATTGCAGGATTTCAGTAATGTGAAATAAGATTCCAGAAACAATAAATAAAAAAAATTAAAAATTAGAATTTCTGAGCAAATTTTGCTTTTAGTATATTTCCGATGTAATTTATGATTTATATTAGACTAAATAGTAAAATTACAGGAAAACTTTTTTGTATCCCTAGAGTTCAACTGTGTTCCAAATAAAGTCAAAGGAAAAACTAATTTTTGTAAACAACTATAAATCTAATGTACCAAATGGCTCAGTTTAGATACCTGCTTCTATAAATTAAACAATCCCATTGTACCAACAGAGCTCAGTACAATGAGACTTTTGTTACAATTAATTAATAGCCAATAAGCAAGGGGAACATATTTTATAAAGATTAACAATCCCCAAAGGCCTTAAATGGCCCAAGACTTTAAATTTTGGTTTTGAAGGAAATGAGAACTGATGAAACTTGAATGCAAGTCACAGATGAGGCTGAATTTTCAAAGGAGATTATAACCATCTACCTCAGTAAAACTGAAGGTCAAGAAGAAAGAAAAGAAGTGTTGTCTTCTAAGCCTTTTCCTGTCATCTGCATACAGAAGGAAAATTTCTTCTTTATGCAAGGTTTCTGGTGTGTTGTTGGTTTTGTTTTTTGGTTTTTTTTAGTTTGTATTCTGTAAATTGAACTAGATTTATAAACAAATTAAGAGTCTTGTCTTACACATCTGTGACACAAACAGTTTAAATTTAACTCCTAAGAGAGTCCAGCATATTCTATAGTAGATCAAATTGATTTGACTTTTTCAAAAAGGAGCAAGATAGACGTCCCCAAGTTTGCTGATCTGGTAATAACTGACAGAGTAATGATAGTAAAGGATTACTTTATTCTGGAGAGTTTTTGCAGTATAGCACAGAGCTTTTCCAAAATCTGAATATCTAGCTTAGAACTTCGAAGCAATACAGAGCAACAACGGAAGAAGGATTCATTACTGCAGGCTTCCAGGAAAGGCTGTAAGGAATCTGTAAAAGAAAAGAAATTAAAATAACAATTCAATTGTTTAAAATAAATATCAGAGAGTTCTGTGCAGTGAAAAGTAAAACAGCTATTGATACCTTTAGAAGGCTTTAAGTGCCTCATGTTGTGCAACTATTAGAACAATGAAATAATTCAGTTTATGCTGGGCACATGATGCAAAACTCAGGTAAAACTAGGAACTAAAAAAATGCAAGTTTCCAAGAGTTCTGACATTACCAACCTTTGTATTAAAACAAAGCCTATTCCCTTGAGAACAAAGGAAAACAGGAAACAGAACAATTTTAAGCTTAAATAAAAATTCTTATCTTGAACCTGTTCATTCAATGCTCATTTATCATGGTTCCTTCCTTTTGATTGTGAGGGGAACATTAAGCCATGCAAAAAGACTCACAAGCTGTGAGTCTTTTTTAAGCTGTTGCAAATCACATGGACAGAGATAGAATATGTAGAAGTTAATGTGATGCCTAACAGCCTTTCACTGTTCTGTTTCAAGACAAGCAAAATAATAATTGAGAGGTAAAAGTACATGCTGGATAAGAACACTTAAATACCAACAAAACTCCCCTGAAACAGTGGATGAATTTTTAAGCTTCATTGCATAACATTTTCCTCTATGCTGTTTCCCAAAATATAATCATTTCAGAACAAGGTTATATCTGTTCCCTCATTAGTACAGATTAATTTATAGCAAAACCATAAAGAAAGTAAGTAATAATAATTTTTTTTTAATGAACAGTCCTTCGTATAGCATGGGGCATTTTCATTAGAAGAACACAGATGTGAGGAAAATATTTCCATGTTTACCATGTTAAAAATATTTAATGTGTTATACTTAATAAGAAACTGCAGTATGCAAATTATAGCATAAACTAATAAAAACAGACATTTAAAAAAAAATAATTCACATATACGCCGAATACTGTAATTTATATATAGGATGTCAAGATGCTTTTATCAGTTCAAAGAGGACTGGATAAATCTTTTGGTCAAAATTTTCCCTTTCCTTGTCCAAGGACGTAGAACTTAGCTTATTAAATACAACAAGTAGCCTTGGAGGGAATTCAAGGTTTTAATTTATTTCAGGAGGCTTACTGATACGGAATCAGAAGAAATGCTACAGAAAACTGCTTGGAACCGGGGTTTTAAAAAATACAGTAAAATCAACTAAAGCAAGCTTGAGAGCCTAAAGAGCTAATTTTCTCAGAGCTGGGCATTTATACTGAATATTCAACAAGGACCCCGTAATTCCTAGACCCTACTGTTAGGAAGATGTTCTTTTTATGATGCATGATACTATACAGTGAAGGCGACAACATTTATGGGCCTTTACTGGTCTACCCCATCAGATAAAGAGACAGCAAAACAGCAAATGCCTTTAGCACTGATCAGAGAAGCTATGGTTGCATGGTAACTTTCCTCTCCAATGGCAGTGCTTTCGGTAGAATTGACTTAAAAGGTTGGATTCAACAGACAGAATCCACAAAATATGTGACAGAATGTGTGGATGGAAACTACACAGAACCAGGATAACAGACTTTGGCAGCAAGGGGCCAACCTTGCAGCAATAAAAAGCAAGACAACAACTGATGTAACACAAAATTTAGAAAAAGCAGGCAAATGTTTTGTGGTTTGCGCCACTGTAGTGTCCTCTGCTCTTTACCCAGAGCAACACAACACAATAATTATTCCAAGAGATATACATTATCAGGCATCAAATGCTTATAAATTAACTTATTTTTCTGTTTACTTCTACTTCTGGGTTTCTTGTATTGCCTACCATATTCAATGCAAGTATGGTTTTATGCAAGTTCTCCTCTCACTTCTAGTACTATTTTCCTTTACGACTTGCTGTTTCAAAATTGTAACAGCAAAAAATATAAAAACTGAATTAGAGTAGAAGTGTAAGCAGTAATCAGTAAAAACTGTACTAGAGATATGTACATATATATTTTTATTCTCTGCCAGTAAAAATACTATTTCTCATTTTATTTTAGCTTATGGTCTTCAATTAAAGATAGAATGCTTTAACTGAAGTGATGTATTAAGTCCCATCGACAAGCTTTTAAGCCAAGAAAAACATCATGGATACTGGAATAGCGAACCATGGCTGCATTCCTATAGACCTGCAGATACCACAACACATTAGAAGCAAATGAACGGGAGACTGGAAGTTACAAGAGAATTCCAAAAGGAACAAAGAAGAGGGCACAGCCTCCTTAAGATGAAAAATATCATTCATGCTGAAGAAATACATTTTTTATGTATACTTACTTACATAAAAGAGAAATATATAAAGATTTTTACCAGACATGTTTGAATTGACCTGAAAATGTTTTTTTATCAAATGTCACGAGGGACCAGTAGAATGCTGATTTCACAAAAAGAAAAAAGAAAAAAAAAGAAAAAGATGACAAGAATATATTCTCTAAGGAAAATTAGAGATTATTCTAATGTACAATTCAATAGGTAACAGAACTGAACAAATTTGTCAGGAATCCAACAAGAGAAGTCAATATTGACTGCATTCTGCTCTTGGCATGTACAAACACAGTCCTCAGGATATAGTTACTCAGGGCGTACTACTCTTCATATTTATTTTAATATTTCTCAACTTTCGCTAGGGAAGTATTATTCTTCAGAAATCATGACATCAAAAAATCAGGGCTACCTGTCAATTATAGCAAGCAGAAAATCCTTAGATGGGTTCAAAGTATGTGCTAAATGTAGTGATACTGACTTACACACTCAAGATTCAGCATTCTTTATTGAGTTACTGCTCTCTGTGGCAGAAGTTCACAATTATTAAACACATATGGTAACGTACTAAACCTGAAAAAATAATTAACTCAGAACTCACATCTAGTACGATGGTATCATGCTCTGGGAAGTCTAACTTGTTAAAACCCATGAGAAGAGGTGACAAAACTACGAAGAAAGATGGCAAATAAGCAAATCCCAGTGAGGACAATCCTACTATCTTAAGAAAACTTCGTATCAAAAATTTTTTGTCTCTTGGGGATTTGAAGTAAAAGCTTCTATACAGATAGCCAAAAGAGATAGCCTTCTGCAAAGCAAGAAAAATCTAGGACTAAAAATTATGTTATCACTTACAAACTACAACTTTATAGAAATTCTGCAATTTTCTAGAGTTCCTACAAATGACTGCTTATTCCCAAGAAACAGAAACAGTCCTATCAATCTGCACAGCACCGCTGATGAAGTCTGTTTTAACAACAAAAACTTGATCAGTATCTCTTACTTACCAAAGATGTTTATCAGAAAGGTAAGAAAATGTATGTGGGAGAACAGTGACAATCAAGAAGTAAACTAAGAAGAAAGGGTTTTCTTCTTTCTATTCCCTGTTGAAACATATAGCTTTAGAAACCTCTCATTTAACATAAATTCTGACTCAGCTGAATTCTGATTCATGAGGGACCTGAAGGTAACAAGACTGATGAGATAAAGAGGGAAGTCCTACAATCCATAAATATCCCTAAATAGCCATAAAATGCTTGACATTCCTTTTCTGCAGGGGTAAAATACCATATTCAGCTCACCGGGACATTTCTTTGCTGCCTTGCTCTTACTGGTTCCTTAAAAACAGTTAATTAAAAAAAAAAACACACACGCATATATATGCTGCAAGAATGTTTTGACTGGTGAAGTTTACAAACCAACATAAAAGATATGCATTATTTTAAGACAGAAAGATTTTTATTATAAAACAGAAGAGCCAGAGTGGAAATAATTTTTTAATTTTTGCAAAGTTCAGTTATGTGAAAGCAAACTGAAAAAGGCACACATTTAAACGGACTTTTTGTACACTGCTTATATATTCACTTCAGATAAGCTTTTGCAGCACATTCAGGAAATGTACAAAACAACCATATAATTTAAATGTACGTATAGGTGATGAACTAAGAATAACATAAGCTTTACATTTCAAAAGATTCTGGTGGTTTAGACTTACACAGATTTTGGTTGTTTTATTACCTATTTTGGAAAAGCTAAATTGGAATTCATCCTGACAGGACTCTGGCACAACGTAAAATAGTCTGCAAAACCCTCCACTGGTATTCTTAAAAACTGCAGCATGTTGTAGTTGCATTAGCTTAACTTGACTGGTAGACTGCAATGAACAATAAGCAATTTATCACTGTTGACAGAATTCATCTGAAATTTACCCTCAAAGTAATCACTCACTCACCGCATAAAATCTTACCAGCTCTAGCTATCCAGAAAATTTTGTTTTATACCTAAAGCTATGCCACCTCAGAAAATGAAGACTGACAAAAATGCCAAATTTAAGTTCACGTTTTAACAAATTAACAATTACAGTTTTGCCTCATTTCTAACTGCATGAGGATCTGCCAGGAGAACGGAGAACACGTAACCGTGAATGAAGCAAGGGAGTGAAGCACTGTCTACTAACTAGTGTGGAAAAGTTAACTAACTATGCACCACCACAGAAACACTTCAAATTAAACTGTAACATCACTTATACGTTGCTAATAACCAATTGTCTGTAATACAGTCACCCATAAGATTTGAACAATTTGCTGAATTTAACTCTTTCTCCTGTAAAAACTGTCAGGACTGTTAAGTGCCAGTGGTTAAAGCACAGTGGAGGCAGGGAGAGATCCCAATCAACATAAGGAACCTCAAACGTTGATGCCTACCATGGGTGACTCTGAGGGAAGAGAGCCCAGGTGGCAATTTCAGATGGTCACGCAATCTGAGTTGACCTCTGTATGATCTGAATTGCTCTTCAGTTTCCTGGGACACACAAGACATTCAGACAGACATGAGTCGGGACTTGTGGGAGACCACTGTCATTCTCAGATGGCAACTGAAGGTTACACCCACAAAAAAGATTGTAATAGGAAAGGTTAAAAAATCCGCGGAGAATACTTAAGTCACAAGAGATGCTTGGAATGAAAAGAAGCCTTCAAAGAAAACAAGAGATCAGGAAAGAAAGCTAAGCCTTGGAGGTCAGAAACTATAATAGAAAGAATAATTAAAAAAGTCAAGTTAAGTCAGACCTTGGTAAGGAAAAAAAATAATTGTCCCAGCCATTTAAGTAAAAAATAGAATAAAAAAGAGGTAGTGAGGTCACCTGTGGTCAGCACAATAAAGATGGGATAGAACCTAATGGTATTTTAGTCTTTTGGGTGCACCATTTGGCTAATACGCTGGTTTTCAGGAGAAAGCTCTAACTTGATTAGAGGGACAAAAAAAAAAAAAAAAAAAAAAATCACTCAAACTTCTAATTCCAAAAGACTCCTTTAGTCAGGAACACCAGAACAGACTGGAGGATTCTGAAAGAAACATTGCCTCAATTTTATGACAAAAAGAGTTAAATAACTGTTGCTAACAAGTCACAAAGAGGCACTTTGTGAAGACAGAAAAACCAATGCAATATATATATTGCATATATATACATATATACATATATATATACATATATATATGTGTGTGTGTTTATATATATATACACACACACACGTGTTGGATTTGGACTAAATAAGGCAATCTGAACACAGGTACCCTTCAGTAAGATTCAAGATATTTTCAGGAACTAAAGCAGACAAAAAATGAAATAAAGTGTACTCTAGGTTTATCTGTAAGTATATGTATAGGAACTACAGGTATGTTGTGTCAGAGTAGTCAGATACTTTTGTTTGGTAAATAAATGCTATAACATTTATAACTCGGCTGGACTTCAATACCATTTGATAAAGCAACACATGATATTATACCGGAGAAGATGGGGGTTAGTAGAAGGACTGGAAGGTGCATAGTATAATGGACTGGCTAAAAGCAAAGCAAAACGTTTTGCCCTGAAAAGTCAACTTCATTTTTATATACAGATTTTTGCATCTGTGCTTATTCAGTGTACTAATTAATGACTGTGGCATGAAAACAGGAGTAGTCTAATGAAATTCCATGCTGGAACTTCTCATTTAGAAGGCAACATGTAGAAAATACATGAAAAAAAGAAATATCTTACTTGCTAGAACAGCAGAAGTATAAAGACAATACACTAAGAAACAGCAAATGTTTTTCCTGGAAAATCACTGATTAGAAACATCAGAGGATGAAGCTTTTGTTGTGCTAATTGAACTCAGTAGGTCTATGAGCAACCAACATGGTCTAACCATTAAAGACTGATTCTAATGAGGCCTGAGAGAGAAAAACACCATTTTACAAATAACCTATATAGCATTCTAAATTGAAGCTATGCACTATTATGGGTTGCTATGTTCAAGAAACCAGAAAAAGCCTAATGAACTACCAGAATCATGAAGGAATCACAATGCTCTCTTACAGAGGACACCTAAAGGCGCTTTGCTCCAACACTTTCTGTCAGAGCTCACGTTCCTTGTTTCTCCTGCTCTCATCTACTACTCCTGTAGTAACCAGTTCAGAACTAAGCACAGTATTTCAAACACAATGTCAAACTCAAATAAAGATAAATAAAGATAAACAAACCTAACCTGGCACGACCTGTAACTCTGTACGGTCAGACTGCAAGTAAGCAGGTAAATACTGTCTGAACTCTGACAACTCATGGATGTTACTCAAACTGCAGAAATTGTATTACCTACTTCCAAAAAAAGCTTTTCTTTATGAACTTACTTCAATTATGGCATTTCTTTAAATTCACCTGAAATTTACAGAAAAAAAAAAAAAAGCTGGCTACTAAGTACAGTTGTTCTGCTAGTCAAATGCAAAAGAAGAAAAAAGGGCATTAAAAATATTTTCATAGAATCATAGAATGGTTAGAGTTGAAGGGACCTTAAAGATCATCGAGTTCCAACCCCCCTGCCACGGGCAGGGACACCTCCCACTAGAGCAGGTTGCTCAGAATTTTCTCTAGTTAAATCATACTTCAAATGTTTTAAATTAAATCATTAAACAGAAAACTATAAAACTGTAAACTGCTGATAAAAATTTAAGTTTAGTAAACATAAGCAAACAAGATCCTACTTGAATAAACTTTACTGTTCTAAAGATTTGATAAATTAAATTGACTCGAAAAGGGTTGTGTACATCCAAGTACTGATACAACTCCTTTTTGCACCAAATACTTTTAAAAGGTTAGCATTCAGATCTACCTTCAAACTGGTATGCCGCATACAAAGTATAGTATTACCCTGAATGAACAGTGAAGTTTTATTTACAAACTGGCTACTTTGCTCTACGTAAGTTTGTATTTAATGGTCCTTTTTATTTCTTACTTTAGAGTGGATAAGACAGGGGTCCAAAATTCAGAATGGCTAAGTATTACACAACTGTTACTGTAACAAGAAGAAAATAATGACAAGAACATTTTTTCATATTACAGAGAAGGCTATTATTACTTCAGTAGAAACCAAATTACATTATTCCATTTTCTGGATTCACTTTTACATTCTGTAAACATGTATTTCATCAAAATCAAAGTAAACTTTCAATTTATTAACAAAAATGTGTGCAAACTTTTGGTCTACTTGCTCACTTTCAGCAAGCATACAAGTCGGTCCTATATTATAGGCTGCATTTAACAGGGTTAGTAATATTTATCTGTGATTAAAACACTAAACTAAAACACCTATTAATCCAGTATAATTATTCACTGTTTTCAGAAGGACGGGTAAAAAAATTGTAAAGACAGGATAATAGAGGAAGGATTTCCTTTTAAATGATTTGTATTTCAATGTTTATCCCACATAAGCTGCAAATCACTCCTTTTGCTACAACTTCAAACACAGTTCCTCCAGATAATTTTGTATCTGCCTTTCACACAGGCGAATGGGAATCCTACCTCAGTATCGTATTTGCAGACGTGCCATTTTTACCCTTTCTGTACTGCAGAATAAGCTCATTTGAAAACTTTCAAACCTGCAAACAGTTACCAGTAAAAATAATATGCTGTTTGTAGTCTTTAAAATCTCAAAATGCTAGGACTCAAGAGAAAAATAAAGAAGTGGGTTTGGGTTTCCTTGGCAGATTCTAACCATCAACTTTTTAGAAGTATTTGTAGAACAGTGTGAATTCTGGAACACCTAGCATTAGTTAGGGAAGCACTCCAACCTGAAGGAAGAGAGGGAGCATACATATAGGCAGTCCACATAAAACAATTGTCTCCACAGTAAGAAGTTGTGATTATTTGCTTTTAAAAAGGCATCTTTTTGTCTCCATTGGCCTGATTAACTTCCCTATGAGACGAGTAAATCTGGACACAGACTTGGTTATCCATGACCATAGTATTTTCTCACAGAAAGAAATTATAAGTAAGCTTCTGTGAATGTGTAAATAGAGCTCACTTAGAACTTAAGTGATGTTAATATGGTTAAGAAATCATATTTAAGTCCTACCAGAATGCGCCTTAATTTACAGTAAGCATGAGAGTAATTTAGAGGGTTTTTTTTCAATATGCACTTATCTCAATTTGTGAAAAGGCACACAATAATGCAAAATATTCTCTCTATAAAGCAGAAGTGAGCTTGAAGACAAAGTAAACTTAAACTTTATTTAAAGTAAAGGCCAATGTTTTTTCATTTCTAATGAACAAGTAAGATTTGATTTCCTTGATACGGCTGGGAAAGGGCAACTTACTGATCTACGTGACAGAAGTCAGCTATCACTGCAGGAGGAGTTTAAGATGTATGTTCTCTTTGTGTAAGGAGTGAAATTGAGACAGGTAGCTCTCTGCTAATAGCAGATCTCAAACCAAGCATGAATCAAGACTACAGTTCAACAATGGAGTTTTTGATAGGTGACTATAAACTCACTACATCCTTTGGAACTCTTCTAACTGATTCACAGGTGAAAAAACCACAGTAAGTTCCGTGAGAAGACAGGAACAACATTATTTAAACAAAATTGTATATGACAAGTATTCAGCTACAGGGTGATTTAATAGCAATGATGAGATGTTCTTCAACACCCACAGAACAAATTTTCTTGCTGAGGTCATGCTTCTAATTACTAGATTGTTTCCAGAAAACGTTACATGTCTGGCATTCAGGAATTCTCTCAAACAGTGTGTTGCAACTACTGTCCTTAGAAACAAGATCTGCTGAGAAAACGTATTTGTAGTCAGGGATAGAACTTTGGGGTATGAAGATGCCCTGGAAGCCACTGGTGTCATACTGTAACAATCTGGATGATGAAATGTAACTGTTGTTTCAATTATTAAACATGCATTTTAATAGTAATTTAAATGTGAAATGCTAAGAGCTTTGTTAAGCAATAAATACATTATAAGCCATTCAACTGAACTGAAACACAACAGCACTCAGCTGTTTCAAGGGTGGTCAGAGCACTTCGTGTGTGGAAATTTATCACCGTGTCCATTCAGAGTCTATCAAGACATTAAATCTACTTTTTGTGACAATATTACCAGAGAAGGATTTTTTCTTACTTCAGACAGGTTCATAGCGTAGACATGGGACTAAAAATCAAACACCATGACTTGGTAGCCTGCTTTCCTTAACTAAGGTAAGGAAACATTGGTACTGAAATCTTTCTTCCCTCTCAAATTAGCAGGAATATATTTCTTCCTCTTTTAGTCAAGGGGAAGCGAGAGAGACGTCTTTATAGAATACTCTTTAGTTTCAAAGACCAAAAGAAGGATCAAATTGTGTTTTATGGCACTCATCTGAAGCCCCAGATTCAAGCAAAACAGCATCACCATTAAAAAAAAAAGACTGCAGGACTTGCTCCCTTGATCCTGTTTTTATCTCGGTCAATCTCTGCAGCAAAGGAAAGATGGGCATCCTCCAGAAAATGAAAATGAATTGAAAACCCAATAATGGTTAAGGAGAGCCAAATAAGAGATGGGAAAGAATAAACCTGATCTGGCACTCCTCCCATCCAACCACGAAACAAAACCAGCAGTGATGAGATAGGTACAGTGAAAACACAGCTAAACCACTGCTTCAGCGCTGTGTTCACATGTATCAGACATTGTAAAGTACATTTAAAATAGAAGACTGAACAGCTTGAAATGTACAAAGTTATGCACCGTTATGGACATTTTAAGACAAAAATATTAACAGAATGTAGTAAGAGAAAAGGAGTAAAATATCTTTGTTAATTTTCAACTGTCAAGTTCATAACAAGCTGCTAACTCTCCCAACTGTGGAATTCAGAAGAACAGTATTACTTCCACTGAACAACAGACCAAACCAACTAGACTTCAACTTAGGCCACTGAGCTCATCTGAAGGAAAAGAATCACTCCAGCACACAAGTGGCATGAAATAAAACATGAATTATTTAAAATTATATTGCTTACCCTAACAAATACTTAGAGCTTAATTTCAGCTACTTACCAAGTTTCTAGCATAGGCTAAATGAAGCAAATATTTGCTAACAAAAAGCAAATGGTTAGGTAAGGATTTCATTCAGTTGCAAAGTTTCTTTCCTCAAATGTAGTAACAGTAAAAGTAGTGAACAGAATCCACAGTAAATACTGGAGATGGCAAGAAAAGAAAAAGAAAGACTATTACAGCGTGAAAGTAACTGAAACCAAAGTTCTCTCAACACAAAGCAAACTCTCTGAAATTACTGCATTTAATCTGTAGCAGCTCCTCTTACTCTTATGCCCTGAGGAGCTGGCCGAAACTAACCTCAACTTTTTTCATCCCTGACATTTAAGTCAGACTTTGTTCCAACTATGAATGTTTTTGTATATTACAAGTAATGAGTATAACATTTTACCCTCCTCCTTAGGCTTTAACATTTTTGTAAAAGAGGTGAGCAAACAAGACCGGCATATATATGTGTCCTCTATCAGTGATGCACTGTTACAGTTCCAAAAACGTTGACTGGGACAAAATGGTGAGATTACTTTTGGCTGGCACCATGTTTCAGGATTATAGAATGGCATGAAAACTCAACTGATGTTTGGGAAATGCCTGTGCAGCTGGAATACTATGCAAGTTCTGATACCTAAAACACGATGCAGTCTGATGACACGTATGCGATTTGAGATCCCAATTTGACAAATACACAGAACTTGAATCCTTCCAAGAAATCATAGAATCACAGAATGGTCAGAGTTGGAAGGGACCTTAAAGATCATCAAGTTCCAACCCCCCTGCCATGGGCAGGGACACCTCTCCCTAGAGCATATTGCTCAAAGCCCCATCCAGCCTGGCCTTGAACACTTCCAGGTATGGGGCATCAGCAACTTCCCTGGGCAATCTGTTCCAGTGCCTCACCACCCTAAATAACGTGACTGTACTGTATACTATATATACTCTACTACATACTATATATATACACACTGTATACTATAATGTGAGCTCTGGAGCTTTCTACGCTATGATAACACATCTAAGTTTCAAGAAACATACCCAAATAAGCTTACTAAGGGAACCAAAACCCATTTCTTACACAGAATTCCTGTGGTGTTAAGACCACTGTGTTTCTGTGGCCTAGCTGGACAGGTACACTGGTGTTATCCATTCTTGTACAGAATACCTGTCAACTCAGACAAGCTTTAATGAAGCTGTGGACCTCAGGCATAGTTTTACTTACAGTTTTAAACAAGCTTGCAGCTAATATATATGATATATATCAGATCGGCATAATTCCTGGGGAACACAGTAAGTTCTCCCTAACCTAGAATCAAAAAGATTAAAGAGTAAACCCTGATCCTATTAGTGACTGAAAATGTTCCAACCTGGAATCTGAAGCAATACTAAGAGATTAACCACTCTGAAGGGTGGTAGCCCACCTTGTGCCTCCAAAGAGAAAATGATGACAAATGGATGGAAAAGGCAGTGGAAGAGTACAAGTTCACCAAAACTATCTGTAATATTCACTGCTCACACTTTCTTGCTCCCGTTCGTCCTGGGGATTCCATGTTAGGTTTCCTGAAAGAAAGTTTGTCACTAGAAGTTGCGTAGGGGTAAATTTGGACTAGTAACCATGCTTCTTCCTTTGAAACTCACAGAACTGAGTTGTGTAGCACAAAAATAAAAAAGGTCACCTGCTTCTTCCTTCAGACTGGAATGCATAAGCTCAGTGAAAACACAGAGAAGCTCCAAATTCTTAATGAGCAAAGAGTTTCATCAGCCTTTGAACTGAAGGGGTACTAATCTTTAAATTAAGTATTTCTTATGTCTTGAACTCCAACTCTGAGACTGGTCTTCATCAGCCACAGTCTTAAGGGCACGGATGTGCCCAAACATCCAAAAACGTGTGTGGGCACATTGCGTACAAGGTGGCATGATACACAGAGATTTTGGCTATTGTTTTCCTCTCACCACCTCTTCCACCACTCTGTGGGAGTCTTTTTATAAATAGACACTCTGCTTTAATAAAGTTAGCCTTCCCTTGACAGAAGCACATGGTGAATGTCAACACTCATTTACAGCATGACAGACTAGATCTTGCTGAACAAATCCTTGTTTACTGTCCTTTTCCATGCATTTTTTTCAGGCTTTGAAATGCCCTGAAGCCATCCTCTGGACCAAGTTATGATCCAGCAAGCTTTCTCAGACAAACTCTAGATGTAATTATTCCTCCACCTCTGCCTGCTGACCCTTCTCTTCCTTGTGAAAAAAAGATCTAACAGGTGACAATCAGAACAGAATAAAATATTGCATAAAAATGCATACCCTGAGCTGGCCAGGACTGATGAGCACATAATAATGACACCATAGGTAGACAAATAAAGAAAGTATTGAAGAATGTTACCTTTCCATCCTCCACCATTTCCCATTGAAATGGGGGTGTCAGGACTCTCCTAGATTCTTGATGTGAAACTCCTGAACAGAAACGGAGAGGGAATGCATGAAAGGCTGTGTGCCAGTAAGATGCAGAGCAGTAAGACTATTAATCTTAATTGCCATTGAGGTCTTGTAGATAGATAGAAAACAGATGGTACTGATGCCTCAACTGTTGCATCTGACAACGTGTTTTCAGTAACTGAATGCCTTATCAGCACCGTCAATGTTGTATGAACTTGTAATGGAAATCTGGATCCTGGAGCCATTGTACTATGAAGCCAAAAAAAGCCAAAAGCAATGATCTAAAATATGAAAACGTTCATACCAAACCCAAATCACTCAAAGGGCTTAAGCCATACTGCAGACCCTCTTGTCATAATTTCAATCAAAGCACAGAAATATTCATCTTAGACCAGCAGATGGTTTCTTTATATGCAGCTTAAGTAATTTTCCTTAATATGTGATGGAAATCTAGGTTCCATTTCTGGAACATAGGGAAGACAATTTCTTACAGGGAAGAGAATCTACATGAAGACCTCAGACAGACCTGGACTGTACAGAACCACTAGCACTCATTGCTTACTCTAACAAAAGGCATGTGCAGTTACAGGGAGGAACAGTGCAGCACTGTAGTCATTTCATATCTGATTCACATCTTTCAGTCTGAACAACTAAAATCTGAATTTGTAAAAATACTTCACAAAAAATTTTAAACTTTGTTTTTTTAAGTTATGAAATGGAATATCCAGAGAAAGCACTGCATTTTTTTCTAACTTACTTTTTAATCACTTCAGCCGAGAGGCAATATTTTTTGAACTAAAACATTGAAATACTCCTATAGAGCCAGAAAGTTATTGCAGCAAGTTGAAAGAATGCCTCTAATTGCATATCTTACAGGAAAAGAAAAAAACCTAAAGCCTAGACTTTGCCTCCTGATGCTCAAATGCTGTCTTTTTGGTTAACGTGACTCCTTATTTTAGCATATGACTTCAAATTTAGGGTTGCACACCAATACAGCTTTAAAATTGAGCATAAATTCCTGTCTTAATCTAACACAGAGAGCCCTCTGAATATCCATTGCCACCTTTTAGTTTATCTTTTAATGATTTTTTAATAGGAAACTTACAAAGGAATGAAAATACAATTTCCCATCAACAAAATTACTTCTCATTGTTAATGTCTTGCAAAACACTGTGGATTAGAAAAGAGCCGAACACTGTATTCTACCACAAAGAAAGGCTCTGTGAAAGGCTTTATATCTAGTTGCCAAGAAATAAATTCTCAATTAAATATCAGTTCAATGAAACATAGATCCTCTTCCCTGATTTCACAAATATACATCTTCTCCATGAAGCAATGAGTCTCTTACAACCTATCTCCATTATTTTTCAAACTGCAGGTATTTAGCATATCTGAACAACTACTGCTAGATAGAGATAATATATTATTACGGCATTACCCAAAATAATACCAGAAACCATTCACCTTGATCAGGTTATTTACGTGTGTACCACTATCTCTTTCCTAATCACTTTATCAATTATAGTTATGACTATCAGGAAGAATACTTCAGTGTAAGACTAACTACATTGTCAGAAAGAGTCTGCAGGGAAGAATAAAACTTTAGTTAAATCTTTCTGACACTTACCTAGCTACAAAATGGGTTTTAACTCAATGCTGTTCCATCCCAAGTCAAATATGCTTCTATTTTTATCACTACAATGCATGGTAAAAAAAAATACTCCTCAAAAAACAATATACATTTCAGAAACAGCAGTATCCTTTTCCCGTTTTCTATTCTGAAGTGATTCTTATCTTCTAACAAAAAAAAGTCACTAAGTTTATTCAACATGGCACTGGAATGCCTCACTACTTTCATGTTCATCCAGTTGGTTATCAACTTATTCTTAACCTGTATCACTTGGACAAGCACTGTGACAAATGAGTTTATTAACCCTTTATAGGGCCACAACATAGTAAAATTCAGCAAAATCTAAGCATCTCAGCACAGCAAAATAATAATCTCTTCTAGAAGTGTCTTCTCCAATTACTAGAAAGTGAAAAATGACTGGGGATGGGCTGTTCCTTCAAACTAAAAAAAGAATTTCGATAAAGCCTATTTTGTACCTCCACCTGCTGGCAGGTTTTCATGATACGTCTTCCCTGGCAGAGCCTGACAGCCAAGAAAAGCACCAACAAAAAAATCCACACCAATAAATAAGAAAATCAGAAGAAAAGAAAAGACAACTCAGAAAGAGACAGACAATTCAGAAATACATTTTATGTCTCTAATGTATCTACATGACACAAATGAATGCTAATACTAGATTAGATGATTCATACAGAAGAATCATGCTGTTTTCATGTTGTATTTATTCCTACCTCAGCTGTTTTCAACATGATTTTATATTATTTTTTTTAATTACATAAATTTACCAGATTCTGAGGTCATCTGAAGTAACCCGTCAAGAGCACTGGAAAGCAGAACTCTACTGGATACTTTTAAGTGACTTAATATGACAGGTACACATTGGTATTCCACAAAGAAGGCCTTCCCCTCATCTGTCTCCAAGTCTTTGCGAAGGGAATCAAATGCTTGAGCCAGGTAATCCGCTGAAAGATATCAGAATACAGGCCATAAAACTTCTATGACCATAGCTCCATTAAGCAATATGTGAACAGCTATCCTGAGAGCTGCTGTTGCAAATGTATACTTAAAAGTTAAATGGCTGAAAATATTAAATTTTAACTTTTATTCAAAGACATCCTCTGCCTGTTTTTGTTCCTTAACAAATTGTTGTCAGTGGAGAAAAAAGACTAACTACAACTCATACATTGAAGAAAAATACATTTGCAAATATAAAGCCCTTTAATATTTTCCTTAAGAGGAAAGAAAGTACAAGTTTGTGTAGTTTGAGACAGAGTCGGTTTCATCATCTGGGAAACCTCTACTAAAGAACCTAAGGGCTGATTTATCTGAATAAGAGAATTTACTTTTATGAGAGCAAATATTTCCATTCCGTTCTATAAAAAGCTGTATATTTCACATACTCATCCATTGTGGAGTGCGCTAAAGTATACAAAGAATGTAGATTAAGTGAAGCAACCAAATTTTCTTAATTTCCTGATGTCATACCTTTCACGGGATTTTGGAATGGCATTGATCATCCGGTGTGAGGGAAATAAGTATAAGGAAACACTTTATCCCGTAGCAAACGTTTAACTTCAGTGCCCTCTGCTGGATACTGACGTGTGGAATGTAATAGGATACAGGTTCAAACCCCATGAGCTACCTTATCACTAGATGATTAGTGTCATGCGGTCAGAGTGATCAAAATTCATCCAAGGTGGCACTTGAGATATGTTTAACAACAGATCATATTTTCCATGCTATAGAAGTCAGCAAGAAAGAAACAACCACGAGAAGCTAACCTGATTCATTCTAATCAATTGCGTTCATGCAATAGTTCTGCAGTAACTAGTTTTTGTATTGGAATTCTTCACACATCATTTTTATCAACCATTTCTAGAAATGTAAGCCTCAATTTAAGAGTAATTATCGTGCTTCATCAAGATATCTTGACTGGAATAGTTTCCTCCAACAGCTAAAATACTGTATATGTTTATTAATCATGTCAGGGTGGTCTTCCATCATGTTTAAATCCAGTATTTACTGTAAATACTTATGATACGTATACTGTACAAGTCAGTTAAACACAAAGACACACTAATCTGCTTAACTATTTAATCCAAAAGGGTGACTTCCATGAGCAAGAACATTGTTCACTATCTCTGGATTTAAAACTTTTGCCACCCCTTATTAGCATCACTCAGGATGCCAGAGACTGCAGGAATTCTGTGAGGTGGATCTATGATTTCTATGAAATGGCCTAAATTCATAACGTATTTCATGCAAGAGAGTGAAAAAAAAAAAATCAGATGCCAAAGCAGACATCTGACTCCAAGACTCCAGCAGGGCTTTTCCAGTATTACCTCAAAAATTAACACCTCTGTGACTTGTCTCCATCTGTTTGTGTTATTAGGGGAGGGGATGTGTTACAGGTAAAGCCATCTTAAAATACAAACCATTCTGCTATTGAACAAAAGATGGCAAAAATAGAATAATGGATAATTTAGGTCGGAACCTCCTGCCCAAAGCAGGAGCACCTCTGAAGGTAGATCAGATTGCTCGTAGTAGTAAAATAACTGTTCACTAATAAAGCATAATAGACACATCACAGAAATGTTTTTTGTCCAGGCACATGACTGAAATAAATAAATAAATAAATTTGAAAAAGTGTTAGAACTTACCTTGTGTCACTGTTTTAAGCACAATTAAAGTTGACAGAAACCTCAAAGGCATACAGGAACTCCTAAAGAAAGCTGCCGATTTTGATTTACTTTCTGCAGACTGCTCAGAAGAACTACATGGGTTTTCCTTACTTACTATGCCTTTGAAAATATCTTCGCCAAGTCTCCTCATTGTTGACGTCATGGCTGCATGCTGTTTCAAACAACGTACACAGTTAGCGTAAAGATTACAACACATTAAAATTCTGTGTACTATGCAGATAGAAACGTTCCTCTAGTGGTTAAATATTAAATAACAAATGGTTGTATTGGATTCTTATCTGTATAGGATACTTTTGTGCACCAAAAGCAGTTGAACAACATTATTACAGTGCCTTATCAAGATATATTTCACAATAAGACTACTTCTTGAGGCCCCCTGATATGCTGACATTATTTAAGTTGCCTCTGCTTCCAGATCTAGCCCAGCTTCAGTCATAGAACCATAGAATCATAGAATGGTTAGAGTTGGAAGAGACCTTAGAGATCATCAAGTTCCAGCCCCTCTGCCATGGGCAGGGACACCTCTCCCTAGAGCAGGTTGCTCAAAGCCCCATCCAGCCTGGCCTTAAACACTTCCAGGGATGGGGCAGCCACAGCTTCTCTGGGCAACCTGTTTCAGTGCCTCACCACCCTCACAGGAAAGAACTTCTTCCTAATATCTAATCTAAATCTCCCCTCTTCCAATTTAAAACCATTACCCCTCGTCCTGTCACTAGACTTCCTGACAAAGAGTCAACTCTCCTTAGTACGGTTGCCTGAAGTTATATGCCCTGTAAAAGCATTCACAGAATCAAAGTCTAAATATCAACCTTAAAAACACTGTACAGGTAAGATCTATTAGACTTTTCATCATAAACTATACAGAAATATTACTTCAGTATCAAACTTCACAATCTGCTAATTTAAAATATAGTTTCTTATTAGCACTGAAACTGAGAGCTTACTATTCTATTGAATTTAATCTCAAGCTTTTTACAAAGTTTTCTACCTTTTGCCATAGCAAAACCACTACTGACAGCACTATGCACTCCACCAAGTTTTTACAGTACAGCTACTGCCTTTTTTTATAATACTGCTATATGTTTTTTTATGGCAGTCTATTTGGAGGGAGTAGGGAATGCCCTGTGCTTTGACAACTGAGCAGAGAAATGAAAAATCAAAATTCCTTTGCTGCTTTGCCACACAACTCCATCAATTTCAACAAATCTCATGCATAAAGTGAACCTAAAAATACTGCGTTTTCTAGTGTAATAGTTCTGTGAACACATGTAAAAATATAATTTCTGTAAAAATACAATTTCTGAGATGTTTAGACATCACAAAAGAGATCACATACACAATACAAAATTTAAAATTAACTTGAAAAAGAACTTCTTTTTCATTTCCAGTACATCTGTGGAAAACATAATGAATTTATGTTTTGCTAAGGCAGCAAAGTTTCTTTTATATATATACGACCTGAAAAGACACACTTTTCATATGTATTTAGAACACAAAATCCACCAATATCTTCCAGGAATTTAGTTTTTTTTTTTAAAAATACAAAAGGACTACTTGTTTTACCTGACTACCATTGTCTAGCTGTCTTATAGTCCAGTAAATAAATTTAATCATAGGCACGTGTAGTTTAGGATTCACAAATGGCATCCACTGGAGTTGCTCAGTAGCTATAGGCAAAAGCTGTAAAAAATAGAGAAATAAAATTCCATGCAGTATAAAAAAACTACTGTATAAGTTAACAGTAAGTGAAAAACAAACAGAACTCCCAACTTTCTCTTGGCATGTAACAGATTACATATGCAAATACTCACTGGGCAAATGCAGTACAAGTAATAGAATTATATGCATACACAGATTTTAAATTTCAGAGATGTCTACATGCAAAAGTGGAGATACATCTCCACCCTGTCTCAGTAAATCCAATCCCAATGCCTATAAATCTTTAATATAACGAAGAAAAAGTGTAAAGGAAGATTTTTCTGAATACCTCACTGATTTCCAAACCTTGGTATCCTCAGAAAGAAAACAATAAGTGTTAGAAGTACAGCAGAGAAGAACCTTTTATCAATCATAAATTGAAACTTTAATACCCAATATATGCATTAAAATATTTTAAATTAGACATGTCCTTCTCCTTAATAAAAAGGAATTGATGTACAGTATTACACACAAAACACAAGACAAATTATCAACTGGCAGAAGTGACTTGAAATAAAATGCTGGAACCCTCAAGTTGAGGTCGAACGCCACACTTTGCCTTAAAAATGCTTTGTATGCTTTACAAATGACAAATTGTCGGTTATATTTCACTGCTGGAATTAATACTGACTTACGGTGATTTTAATTACTGTATCCAAATCATGTATCAAACAGGCTGACCTGTTATATTCTCAAAATCATGTAAAAAACCCCATAGATCCAAAAAACATTAACACAAGCAAACAATCCAAACCCCTTTACCTTCATACACCTTTCCTGGGTGAGGGTTTTTTTGGAGGTGTGGGTAAGTTTATGACTGTCCTCTCTTTCTTCTTGTATTTTTATTTTGCTAAGGTGCTGGTCTGAGATCCAATCCATAAGAAGAGTTAAGAGCTCATAAACTTGAGAATTCAATGGTAGCTGCAATACATCCACAACATCAGGTTTTTCAGCTTTCAAATTAATGGTTTTTCTAAGCCAAAACAGTAACAGACTGAAATATATGAGTACATTAGTTCTGAAATATTATGCATAATTTAAAGGAAGATGAGCATATAACTGATAAATCTGGGAGGTAAGGTACTGTATGGGAAGACTGTGGAAAACATTGTATTTGATGAAATAGTAATCTTGAATAGGCCATGTCTGGTCTGTTGGGTCGTGTACTCAGGGCTTGAGAAGCCTCTTTGTTATTAATGCAACCTGTAACTTATAATATCTTTGAGGAAAGGTAAACTGTACGTGGATCAAGGGATGGAATGTGGAGATCCTGACCCGGAGACCACTGTACACTGAGGAGTCAGAGACCCACATCACAGTTAAGCTGAAGAGGTGCAACCTTTGCTGTGCTGCACAGATTCCTTAGCTGCAGGATGAACTCAGCCTGCAGGCAGCTCCCACTTCATACCAGTGATCACATCTCCTGCCTGGCCGTGTCCTTGTCCAAAAGAGCAACAAGAAGTTCTGCTGTGAATGTCCTTCACGAATAGAATTGTTTTTCTTATAAGAAATACATATAATAGCATGGATGACCAAAAAGGAGGAGCTTCTCTCAATGGACAGGACCTGTTCAGCGTGCCCTGAGAAAAATCCACCTGGGCTCCATCTGATGCTGCACAAGGTTCCCAGCACCTGAAGGGACGTTAATATTTACTTGCTATCTACACTCCTCCTCTTATTCTGTCTTATTAAAACAGCTATTTCAGAAAGCCATTTGTTGTCAGACTTTCTTATAGAAATCCAGAAAGAACCCTGCATCGTTTCTCTCTCTCATACCTCACTCCTCTCCCCACCGCAGAACAAGTACTATCAGTGATGGTTTCTGGGTGTGCAAAAATACACCTATAATTTGTTTTGTACTAAGATTAATGTTACAAAACGCCTAGGAAAAGATTTTCACGTACAGAATCACTCCATTTTATAATTCTGGCCAAATGAATTACAGGAGAAAGGAAATCTTTAATGTCCTTTCCATGATGAAATTCTCATTTCAATGCACTAGACCTTTCCACTGTTGTTAAAATTTAAATGGGTAACTAGCATCGTTAGAAAAAGAACAAAGACTTCACTAAATGGTCATTCTGTTCCTGTACTACATTGTAGTGAAATGCTCCATGAAGGATATCCAGAGGTACCTGAAGACAGGCTGCACGGACAGTTCTCTAAAGCCTTCAAAAATTTTCTTGTATCTACCTTCAAATAACTATTTTCCTCTTCACTCAGAACTACAACTAGGAACACTTGCAACCAAAGTACACTAAAACCTATATAAACAGAGAAATATGTTGTCTATATACAGACAGCACAGTTTTAAGGCATCTGAGAGAGACTAATTAAAGCAGGATGGTGTGAATATCTCTTTCTCCTTTCCCAGTTTAGCCTCTAGCTGGAGAAAATCACTACCAGTTGGGAGGTGTGGGCAGAACACTACCAGAGGACTTGCTACTAAATGGAACAAACATGGAGACAGAAAGCATTTCATTAAGTGATGAAAGAAGATATTTTAAGGCAAACAAGGTGATTGGTTTGGAATTGTCCATCAGCACTGCATTTATTCTCTTCCCATCAGTAAAAACAGTTTATCAAAAAACCAACAGTAGTACAATCATCTCTGGCTTACAGAATTAAAATTCTTTATCTGATACCTCTGACTGACTACTTTTTAGCTGGTGTTATCATAAAAAGTGCTGTACTACAGCAGCAACCAGAATGAATTGTTCCAACACAGTAAAAGAAAGCATTAACAGTGCAAGCAGGTTATAATTTTAATTGACAAATGAAAGGTGATGTGACAGGAAGAGGAAAACATACCATGTAAATAAAAATACATTTGTACACTATATCCATAGACAATAAGAAATCCAACAGACAATTTTAGCAACAAGTTTAACTCTTTGTTAACTGCCTGTTTTCCCCCAATATAACCTGTATCTTTTCTTACCGTAACTAATTCACTCATGAAATAAATAAAATTGGAAATTATATTTTCTAATTTCTAGCAAATACACATAGAATGTTCCACTGCCTAATGTGTTTAGAATGAATCTTTCACTTTGCCCAACTCTTACCTTAGCAATTTTTGATGTTACTGTCACTTTTTCCTTCTTGACAGGTCTACTTTGTTGCACCCCTTGACATATATCCTTAGACTTCTGGGCCATTAAAAGTTCATGTTTCCTCTAAAACAAAATGTAACAATGAATTATAATTCACTTGTTACCTATAAAGAAAGCAGGCAAATATGAAAGCAAACCTTACTTGTAGATTCTCTAAACGAGCTTGTACTCTTCTTGCTTGACCGTCCAACTTCTTGTTCAGCTCAGTGACATCACTCAACTGAAAGAATCAGAAAATGCTAAAGTATCTGTAAATTCAAAACTCACTTCTTGACTTCACTATCACACTGAAACCATTCTATGTGGTTGTTGAGCAGCTAAATTATTTAAGTTCAAGTTATTTCTTCTGAATATGTAAAGTGATGGAAACAAAATCATCATCTGCCTCTTCAACGAATCAGAATGGTTGAGGTTGGCAGGCATCTCTGGAGGTCATCTGGTCCAACCCCTCATGTCAAGCAGAGCCACGTAGAGCCAGCTGCCCAGAACTATTTCCAGAGAGCTTCTGAACATCCACAAGGTGTGACACTCAACACCTCTCTGGGCACCCCGTTCCAGGATAAATAAGACAGCAGTAGCTCTTTGCTGACCTGCAGTTCAACCTTACAGTTTGCAGGGGAATAAGCACTGCAATGCTCCTCTAGATTTTCATGATAAAGTGACATAAAAACGGAGCGCACATTTTTGGAATGGTCCAATAGTCTTGTCAGTGGGGGCAGTGAAGGTTTTCTTCTCTACAGAATCAGTTACTGTCTATGCTACAAAATGAGTTTACTCTGTGAGAAAAGATGAGGGAAACTATAACTTCCTTTTAAATATAAGAAACATCCTCTAGGCATGCAACAAGGAACAGCATGATTATCAGGGAAGATCTCAGTTTGCACAGACATACAAATATTTTCTAGTGAGGGGAAATAAAGAGACAGATGGGTTGCAAAAGAACCACAACATTCTAGAAGTTAGGTCTGACCTTCTCTAAGAGAAAGAGTAAGGCTCTTTCTCTTAGAAAAAAATATTCAGATTTTTTTATTGCACTCAGACTACCAGAACTGTAATTAATTCAATGAATAAAGAGTGGTCACATAGTTTAGATAGAAAATTGTGTGTCAGCATTTTAGATCCAATTTAACAGTCAAGTAAGATGAAAATTTTTACTCTTTGCATTACTATGAACCACTGTCTCAGTTTAAGAACTGAGAAAATACTGCCTTCATTAACATTTGTAAAAACAACTGAAAATACTGAGCAAACACGAAGTTAGAAATACACAGTCTACCTTTCACTTAATAGAATCAGCACAGGGTGGATTCTATTATGTTATAAAATACTTTCTCTCCATCCACTCTCAACTTGTCTCAGGTGACGTGGATTTCACCCAATTTCCTAACAATTAGCTGATTCTAGTGGGTCAGAGAAATAAGTGCAACTTTTTTTTATACGATAAAAGATCAGAGGGTAAATTTCAAGTACTAGAAAAAGGCGAGGAAAATACTTCCATTCATTCATTCAATTCTTGTGTTACAGAAATGAAAAATCAGCAATTTTGCAAACTTAAGCTGTTAAAAGATTTTACACTGTTGGCCATAACTTGTAAAATTACTGGTTACAGGACATAACTAATTTTACCTGTTTTCTTAAAGAATCATTCATTTCCTTCAAGGTGTCAAATGATGACTTCAGCCTCCTATTTTCTTTAGTTATTTCTCTCAAGGCTTCTGTCAGCTGTTTAACTTCTGCTTCATGTTGCTATAGAAACATCAAATTTAAAAACATGATTTACAAGAGACTATTATAGAAACAATTCTAAGGTAATGTCCATTTCAGTGTTAGAATAGGACAAACTTCAAAGACCAAGTTTGTAATTCTGCAGGGTCAAATTTGCACAATTGGTATCCATGCTCCATATTAAGAAAAATCTATAAAGAATATGCAAGCAACATGCACAGCTCTTTTCTTTCTAGATTCTGCCCAAAACAGATGATATCATTATGTACATTTTTTCAGATGTGAACTAAAACCATTGACAAAACTTATTCTTCCGTTTAATGACAAAAAACGGTGATGTTGCTTTGCAGCAACTTTTGAGGTTTCAATTGTTTTTTCTAGTGTTGCTCTCTCTCAACTTGCAGAGTCAGAAATTAATCTTATGCCTCTTAGGCTACCATTCTGGTATTACAGCATAAGCATATGAATACCTAACTACAACCTGCATATCCACTGCCATTCTTCTCATTCCAGTGAATCTTGTTTAATCTTCCCTGTATCTCAGATTTGATAAAGCACCTAAGTTTTACTTCACTGAAAATATTCCAGCTATATATACTTACTATTTTTCATTTCTCCCCTTCTATGAATTCGCTATTCTTCACTCATTCACATACTCATTCTCTAGTTTTCCATTTCTAGTCATATCCTCTCTTCCTATGTGTGCCAATGACAAAAATATAGCTCTGAAGAATTTTAAAGGAGCCAGGCCCTGAAGAGATCCTTCTCTGTATTTCTGCTTGAGAGCACAGGAACTTCCATTCCAGCCATACAGGAAAATCATCTACAATTTTGGTTTTCTCAACTGCTGCACTTCTTCAGTCAATAGGATTAGTTCAGCTGTGGGCAGGACATTCTTGTCTAAAGCACCTACTCACACTCGGCTAAGACAACATGAAATGACAGATCCTCTTTTCGTATCAATGAACATACAGATGCCACTGACATATAATTAAGTGTACCCTACCACGTCACATGGAATGTTTCACTTCCATTTTCTACATACACAGTTAATTTGTTTATTTGAAGTTTAATAGCTGGTCCAGGAAGATTCAGTAGAGAATTATTAATCTGAAAAGTAAGTAACACCAGTATGTTAAGTCATAGGGTTGTAGGTGATGCCAGGATGTCCAAGCGACCCACTTCCCTAAGCAAATCGGGTGTTATGATTCATAACATAACCAGTTATACTATTTCACTCCTTCCAGGTGTTTGCCTAGTCTGTTCTTAAGTGCTGGAAACACTGCAGTCTTGCCAATCTATCTGTAATTATTAAAATACTACTGTCTTCCTTTTTGTTGCAGTCTTTCATGTAGTTGAAGCTTGTCACGTTCGCACTCAATTCATCCTGTATGTTGAATCCATGCATCTGCTCATCATCCTCTATTTCTGGAACTGATATTTGTATTCAAGTGCAATACTGTACAATCACACCTTCTGAATTGTATAACAGCTTTTTTTCAAACCTATCATATCTTCAATTTGTCAAGATCAATTTCAATCCTAATGTTCTGCTTCAGCATATGTGAAATTTCCCCTCACTTGCTATTCTCTTCAAATTTAATAAATGGGCTCTTTCTCACCATCAAACTTCTTATTGAGAATAATGAGTAATACCAGACTGAAAAGATCTTCCAGAATCCACTACATGCATTCCTTCAACTTCACTGTGAACTATTGTCTCACTACAGCTTTACATCAAGTGCTTCACACTTACTTTATATTTTCCTAATTTGATGATGAAAATGCCATGCAAACCTGTACAAAAAAAATTCTAATTAAGTCCAGAGATATCTGTAATTACTATTTCTCTATTAGCAATACCTGTTACCTTACTGTAGTGGAAATGAGACTGACTGACAATTTATGATTAACATGCAGTAGTTATTTACTGCATTGTTTTCTGCATTGTCCTTCCCATGGCTTGTTTATAGCCTGCTTCAGGATTTGTTTACTTACTTTATTTCGAGACCTATCATTAAGCTTATGGCTGTACAACTCTTTCCCTGTTCAAAAGCAAGGCACTGCATTTTTTCAGTCTTCAAATACTCCTTTTGACCTCCACAAATTTTCAGATAACCACTAATTTTTTCTGTTGTTTCATCAGCCAGTTCTCTAACTAGTGTAACATTCTTAAAGCCCAGAGGATTTGAAACATTTAAATTAACATCTTGGGCTGAGCTGTTCTTTCCCTGCTCAGAAGCTGAGGTCCTGCTCCTCTGACACCCTTCTCCCCTTTCTAACATCTAGTTCATCCTCCTTCAACACCTTGTGGGAAAGGTTTATCTGCACACTTCAAAGAAATTTACTTTCTCAGCTTACATTTTTAACACTAGTAAACATATTTGAGGACTTCTCTAGGTGATATTATGGATAATAAGCAAAAGTTTCCAGAAGGCCTAAATTCAATAGCAAATACCCTCAAGAATAATGTTGTTGAATACATTTTTCCATTGTTGAAATCATACCATTTCCTTTCCTCCCCCACACCCAAAGTTCGGTTGATTTTTTTCCTTTCTTTGAACTTCCTGAGTCTTTTTCTGCAAATGCTCTCTGTAACAGTTGTTATGTCATAAGATCTCACTGTGTCTTAAAGCCTTACCAAGGAAATCTTCAACTACAGCAAACGAAAAGACACTTATCTATGTTACATACAATTACAGATAGGCCATAATTCTTTCTCTAAGACCAGTTATACAGTTTTTGCTATTTTAGAAATAAGTTACCTTTCTTTTCTAAACTGTAAAAGTAAAACGTACCTGCACATCAGACAACTAAATACGCCATTCTCAGAAGCCAAACAAAACCTCTAGTGATATTATTTCTTACTTTTTACGTAAACCTTTCATTTGGGGATTTCAGGCACTTTAAAGAAATAAGGATTAAATTCAGCAAACACATGATGACTTAAGATACCTACAAAGTCAAACAGCATGTAGAGCAATAAACATCATTACATATATTACTACACCTCTTTCATAATGCCAAATTTTGTGCGAACTTCTTCCTCAACACTTCTTATTTTAGCCAAGGCTGCTTCATGTTTAAAAAGTAACGCTTCCCGCTCTGTTAGAAAACGCTCGCGTTTCTGCAGTTGCAGAGCATACTCCTGCTGTGCGGAACTTTCTCTCTGTATCAAGAAAACAAACGTTGAAACAGCTTTAAAATCCATTCAATCATCACAATTTATACCCAATTTGAATTTTCTCTCCCAAAGATACGCTTAGCTTTTTGTAAAATTACAGTGTTACACAACAGCTTACTACTTAAAAGTATCCTGATGGACATCTTTGTTTAGTTTCCCCACACATTAACCCCCTCGACTAACGTGCATTGGGACAGCTCAGCCTCCCAAAATACAAAATTCAACTCTACATGGTTATTCAGGTACAAGCCCAGATAATTAAACTTAGGCTTTTGCTTCCAAAACTTTTGGATAATAGTTTTAACCGGAAGACAAAACAGAGTCTGATAAAACTGTCTATCCTGAACACTAGATTACTGCATTGTTTCTTCAATTTGTGGGAAGCATCCCTGAAAAAGCGGTGAGGCAAAAAAGGGATACAAAATTGTTTTTGTAAAACACAGGGAGTCCAGAAGCATGGAAGCCATTACAAAAGAAAACCATAAAAGAGGTTCTTCCCTTAGTGGCCTAGGCCTGCTAGGGGATGAATTCTTAGGTTCCTCCAGCAGCAGAAAAGTAGAGATAAGGCAGAATGGAGGCCATGAAGGCAAGCGCTCTTGGACATCTAGAGCCACAAGAACAGTTTCAGATGCTCTCAGGAGAAGCAATGAATGCAGGCATCTCCATCCAGCCCCACACTGTGTCACAAGACACTCCTCTTGGATGCAGCAGCACTGTGTTCAAACTCCCTCAAGCAGAATTTTATCTGATCTATCCACTATGTAAGCCAAAACACCACCACCAAATCAGTTAATTTTTTAAGAGAAGAGGTGGATGATGTCAGAGTTCTAGTATATAAGTGATTGAGACTGCTATAAGTAAAAAATAACAGTTTTAGTATGTAAGTGATAGTGGTTTAGTGCACAAGTAATCTCTGAATTCTCTATCAAAAGTGAGAATCTTCATAACATCACTCAACAAAATTTTATAAGGTGATTCCAGTTCCTACCTGGAGCTTCTGATGTATGATAAATAATTCATCATAAATTTGCCTGATGTGAGGTGGTATTAAGCCTCGACTATAGCATGCTTGGGCATCAGTTCCACTCACAATTTTCCTTGTCAAACCATTGATAATTCTTTGGTCACTATTTTCTTGTGTGTTTGCAGCCAAATGCGATGGTAAGGTGCTGCCTACGGAAAGGAAAAACCCACTTTACATTAAAAAAATTAGTCCTAAATAAATAAAGACATGATTGTTGTTCCAAAACATTGAAAAATTATTTTAGGAATTCAGAGTGACAAGTACAGAGCAAGAGGTATCAAAATAAGAAAATAATCTCCTAAAGAATTAGGGAGAATTGCTCAAAGCTGTGTTCCATGACTTGTTTAAAGCAATCAGTGATCAATAAAGTTTCCTAAGTAAAACTAAATCTTCCTCTTCATACAGAAACACCTTAGATACCTGTATGAAACGTATGCACAGACTGAATCATAATGTAGTCAAAGACTTTTGTTATTTTTGTAAGGGCTTTAGCCAAATGATTTGCTGCTGACTAGACCTTGGCCTGACATCTAAGATAACAGAACAAGACTTATGAAGCTACTGGACACGACATGAGAAACTGCTAGATGTGACAGATTGCAGTGTAAGAAGCTGAAGATGCAAATTGCACAGGGAGAAGTTGGATTTCAGCCTGGAGAAGGCTCTGGGGAGACCTGATAGCAGCCTTCCAGTATCTGAAGGGAGCTACAGGAGAGCTGGGGAGGGACTCTTTGTCAGGAAGTCTAGTGACAGGACGAGGGGGAATGGTTTTAAATTGGAAGAGGGGAGATTTAGATTAGATATTAGGAAGAAGCTCTTTACTGTGAGGTTGGTGAGGCACTGGAACAGGTTGCCCAGAGAAGCTGTGGCTACCCCATCCCTGGAAGTGTTCAAGGCCAGGCTGGATGGGGCTTTGAGCAACCTGCTCTAGTGGGAGGTGTCCCTGCCCATGGCAGGGGGGTTGGAGCTTGATGATCTCTAAGGTCCCTTCCAACTCTAACCATTCTATGACTCTACGATTCTATGATTTCACAAATAAGCCACAGTTCATAGATAACTGAAGGCAAGCACTGTGATCTTTTGGGGAGAGACATCTTGTAAGGCCAACTGCAAATAAGTACTACATCAAGCCAAGATTACCTGTGTGACAGTATAAGAAATACAAGTTTGAATGTTGCACTTTTGTGCCCAGAAGTACCCCGCTACAACAAAAGCCGTATTTTTGGGTACTGTTAACAAAAGTTACAACTTTTGGTAACTTTTGTCTGGATAGAGTTAATTTTTTTTTCCTAGTAGGTGGTGTGGTGCTACCTTTTGAATTTGTGATGAAAACAATGTATACTCTCCCCATCCATTTAATACAACTCTTGGTGTCAGTCTACTGCAGTTCCATCGATCTGTTCTGCCTGGCTTCTGAGATCCCTTTTAGCTTCTTCCCAGGGTTGTTTGTCTGCCTTTCCGCTTCCGCATTTGCAGATACACTTTCAAAAGAATTTAGCAATGTTCTTCTAAACCTAAAACTCTCCACAGGAGACAGAGCTACACTGATCCACAAATTGCTCCAATTGTGGCAGCAGTTTCAAACATCGGCAGTGAATTAATGCCATCCGGTCCCTGCTACAGTCTTCCAGTTAGAATTTCCTGAGTCAGCTGAAGAACAGATAACATTCCCTCCCTACCCATTGCCAGTTTTCAACCCTTAAACTGGCAAAAGACATTTGACTTAACAGAGCTGTAGCATTTCTTAATGCAGCTGGATACTTAAAACAAAACAAACCAGCCAAACAAAAACACCAAAACCCACCCAGTTTCTTCATTTGTGTTATAAAGCCATGT
Source organism: Thinocorus orbignyianus (assembly GCA_013400375.1). NCBI lineage: Eukaryota > Metazoa > Chordata > Aves > Ciconiiformes > Thinocoridae > Thinocorus > Thinocorus orbignyianus. Next base: position 1,443,205 of record VXBW01007510.1, on the reverse strand, counting down.
GACAACCAGCTTCATAAAAGATTGATTTTTCTTTTTAAAATGTTTGTCAGTATTGCATCAAGTGAGTCTGGACCTCCTAAATTAATTCTACAGGAGTTACTCTTACCTACAGGAGAAGTTAGATCCCCAAATTAAATTACTTTCTAGCTACTCTTTTATTTCTGAACTCAGCAGAAATACATTTCCTGGGAAGTTTCTTTGTTTGTTTGTTTGTTTGATTGTTTTTAATTACATGTTATACTTTACATAGAGTTATAAAAATATTTAAAATTCAATATATATTACCTGTTTCCACATATATATCTGTATTTTGATCTGCATCAGTTTCAGAGCAACTAAAGGTATTTTCTTCTATTTCCAGACCATTTGAATCACAAAAAGAATCTTGCTCATCCTCAAAACTAAAAAAAATACAAGAAAGCATTAACTTGAAATTGCTCGGTCCCTTTCTAACATACTACACTTAGAGCACTGAGAAAAGTTTGTATGAAAAAGTAAGCATGGCTCAATCTAAGATTTTGATATCTGATTGGCAACAAATAGTAGAATTAAATAATTTGTATGGAAGATGTTTTTACTTGCATGATTTTAACCACAACAATTAGTAATGTTGCTGACTTGAAAGTATTAACAATAACTAAACTTTTCAAGCTGTGAGCACAAGTATGCAGCAGGTAAAACCAACACTCTTCTCTCACCACCAACCACCAAATTCCAGGACAGTTAAAAGTACAACCCTGCTTTTTTTCATTATTTTTTCATATTTGGTGTGAAGTAGTTCTGAGAAGAGATATCTTGGCTTTTGAAATCAAATTATCTCTAAATAAACTTAAAACTCTTCGTCAGCTTGAGCTACTTGTTTTACTCCTAGTTCAGTTTGTATCATCCCTGTACTCAGTTTATATCACCTAGTTCAGTTTATATCACCCCTGTATCCCAGTAGCAACTCCAACATAGAGGAGATTAGAATATGAGGGAGACAATACTCCTCATCAAAATCAGCATTATTATGATTACGATTAATATTATGATTATTTCATACGTCAGCCACTAGCAATTCTTTATATAACAAGAATCTTAAAAGAACTTCTGATGCTGTACAATCTGAACGTATTGTTTATTCATGGTTTATCTGGATTATGAGAGACAATAAGTGGTACAGGAGAGCTAAAGAGAAAAAACTTCTTACCAATTCCAGTCTTTAACATTTTGCAGGAAATCACTACAAGATGTGATGCTGTTCTCTATTCCACTTTCAGTAAATTCCATGTCTAGAGAACATTTGGATAAAGAAGTAGTTGTATTTTCCAGTGAGCTGTCCATGTTACCTGGAATATATTAAAAAAAAATAATAATTATTTTGTATTTGAGAAACTGACATTAAGAAATCAACAAGTGCTTATTAGAAATGTTTGCTATGTAATCATGTAGGTTTAAGAACCAAAAAACCCACTGACCCAGCCTGACGAATGAAGGATTCTAATAGCTTAACTATAGAAAAAATTATTTTGTTTTCAAAACAGATTTGCAGCAGGTCTTCATAGAGTAATTCTTCTATACCCAAAGTCTGAGAAATATTTTTTTTTTACCCTGCTGTCCTGCATGCACCAGCAACATGTGTTTCTCAAGAAGCACAAAGACATTCTAAATATTAAATGTATATGTATCTTTAAATTAAAGTCAAAACATATGTATTACAAGGTAGATTCCTCCCAACTTCGTCAAGCGGGACTTCAACACAAAGAGGTTGGGAAACATCGTTCTGAAGCATCCTTTGTGTTCTTTATGTGAATGTTAACATTCCCAGGCTGGCTCCCAGACACCACAAACCTCTGATAAAGAATGTCCACTTGTTTTAAAATGGGGGAATACAAAGCCACTTAAATAAATTCAGGAATGATAAAATTTTAGTATGTATTTTCTCTGAAAAAGACATCAAAGCAACATTGTCTGGCATTACCTTTGTATATTAGGGAGCTTCCGCTCTTATATTCAGTATGCAGTGCTCCTGAAAGGTAATCCTACAAGAAAGGTAAAATTACTGTAATACAGTCAGAATTTTCAGGGAAAGTGTAGGTTACAACTTACTTGTTTAAAAGTTAAAATGCCTTGTGACACAGCTCTTGCTACAAACTACTGACTTTGAAAAAGGAAGAGTGTTTTTTCCAACATGCAAACGAAAATGGCCCTCATATTAATATAAAGAGGCAAACATATTCGCCAGTCTAAAAATGAGATATTCATGGTGTTATATGTTAACATATTTGACAGGTTACAAAACACCATCAAGACAGTGACATGGAAGGGCATAAAAATAGGATTAGGTAATCTTGAAAACAGCACCATCGATTTTTACACCTAGGCTTTTTATGTCAATGTTTCCTCTTCTACTTTTTCCTACTAACTTGTAAACTACGTGCTAGGAAACAAATGACAGAAGTACCAATAAAATGTACATTAGGAAATATCAGTCTCAAAGCAGCTCTCATGATCTTAGCTGTATTTCACTGCATCCCTCTGCTATGCTCTAAATGTAGTCACTGACTGCTGTATTCTCTTGAACTTAAATAATACTTTTTAACAAAATAACAAAAAGCACAAATCTAGCACTTCCTGCCTTGCAAGCGCTACCCTTTAAAGTATCAGAAATAGTCCTTTAAAGATAACTTTTGAAAATTATTTTTCTTTCAAAAACAGTTCTGTAATTCAAAGCAGAATAATTACTAAGAAAAACACAGCATCTAGAGCATCACAAAATGCTATATGACTGCTAAAGAACTCAAATCTTATTTCATATTTGAGACAGTTCCCGACCCTAAAACAAGGAGTCACACTTCCTTGGGAAAAAAGGCTAGTTTCTGTACTCGTTTGACTATTCCCAATCCAACTATTTGTCTGGCCCAAATCTGGTTTTCCATCTTGCCCAATCTTTGGCTGTTTACAGGAATTTTTACAAAGTATTATTTCCCTTGTAGCATGAATTGAAATCATAGAATCATTCAGGTCTAAAAAGACCCTTGGGATCATCGAGTCCAACCATCAGCCCCACTCTGCAAAGTTCTCCCCTACACCATACCCTCCAACACCACATCAAAATGACTCTTAAACATATTCAGGGATGGTGACTCGACCACCTCCCTGGGCACTCTTCCAGTGTCTGACCATTCTTTCTGTGAAAAATTCCTTCCTAATGTTCAGTCTAAACCTACCCTGTTGCAGCTTGAAGCCATTCCCTCTCCTTCTATTGCTAATTACCTGTGAGAAGAGACCAGCACCAACCTCTCTACAACGTCCTTTCAAGTAGTTGTAGACAGTGATGAGGTCTCCCTTCAGTATCCTCTTCCTCAAACTAAACAATCCCAGCTCCTTCAATCATTCTTCATAAGATTTATTTCTCCAGGCCCTTCACCAGCTCCGTTGCCCTCCTCTGCACTCACTCCAGCACCTCAATACCTCTCTTGTGTTGAGGTGCCCAGCACTGGACACTGAACACTTAAGGTCTGTCATCCCCTAGGCACTCTGGATGCATTTGACCCCTGGATACAGATGCAAGAAAGAAACTGCAAAAATTTATCTCAATGAAAGTCAAACTTGGGACAAAACGGAAGTGATCACAACCCAGTTCCATCATTCATATCGATGCAAGGAAACTGGGAATCTCTGATGGAAAACAGAATGGCTTTATCTCAGCAAGGGAACAATGCCCATCATAATTTACTGTCTGGCCACTGTGGTACTCTTACTAACTACAGGTTTGATTCCCCTCTGGTTGACTATATCAGGAACAATTTCCTGCTCCATGAAAACAGAGCTAATCACTAGGCTTTTAGAAAAAACGACAAACACTCCTAACCAATTCTAAATAAGGCTAGCAAGTGCTATAACAAAAGAAGATATGAAGAAACAGGCTATCCTATTGTATATATATTTTATACATGCCTAGCAAAACTACTTCTAAGAGGATTCACATATTCTCTTGCCCTACTGGCAGGCACTGAAAGGTTTTAGGCAACACCTAGGTTTGTCAAGCTGCTCAGGGACTGCAGAAAATGTGGAACTGCAATTTCCAGGGAAATTTTGAGCTCAGACAAGGATGACTCCAGCGCTCCCCCTGCCATGTGATCAGAGCAGAGGGATAGAAAGAAAGCTTCACATGTAAGCTCCCAAAGTCTGTTTAAATCACACGTTTGGCTCTCAGACTGCAGGCATAGGTAACAGCAGCGTTTACAACAAACCCCAAAGGAGGACACAGACACCCCCTACTCCCTCCCAGCACGTCAGGGACAGGGCGNCCTCTGATCATCTTTGTGGCCCTCCGCTGGACCTGTTCAGATCGGCTTTGCCCTTCCCCCCATCTCCCTCTCCCGGCGCGCAAACCCCGACCCTCCCCGGCTCACCCTCACCGGGCCCCGCCGCTGCAGGCCCTGAGCATAGTGTCCCAAGCGCAGGCCGCGACCAGGCCCCGCCATGGCGCAGCGCTGCCGCTCCCGTTCGAACTAACCGCTGGCGGCAGGGCGCAGGCGCAGCCCGCCCCTAACCGCCCCTTCAGGCGTCCCTTCCCCCGGGCCGGCGGCGGGACCGGGAACCGGGGCGGCTCCTGTCCCCCCCGGGTCGGGTCGGGGCCAGAAGGGAGAGCCCCCCCCGCCCACTCTGGCTTCGTGGGACAGGCCGCTGTGGCCCGGGCTCCGGCCTCCGCCTGAAAGGGGGGGGTGAGGTTGTAGGCCCCAACCTCACCCCACCAGCCAAATGGGTAGTCTTTGGTCGTTTATACTATCTAATGCTTTTATTATCCTTTAAAAAAAAAAAAATTAAAAATACTTCAGAGCTGAATGTGTTACATATTCCAGAGATCGCAATGCCAAATCTTTACCCTGAAAAGATCCTTAATAATGTCAGCTCCGAGCCATAGAGCGGGAGTTTGAAAAACCCCCCACATTTATTAATGCATATTCACAGAATCACGGTAACAGAGGTAGAGGGGACCTCTGGAGATCATCTAGTCTAACACCCCTGCCAAAGCAGGTCCACCCAGAGCAGGTTGCCCAGGAACTTGCCCAGGCGGGTTTTGAATGTCTCCAGAGACCCCACCACCTCTGGGCAGCCTGTTCCAGTGCTCTGCCGCCCTCAAGGTGAAGGAGTTCCTTTCTCCTTTATAGATGGAACTGCCTATGTTCAAGTTTGGCTCTTATCTCTCTCCTCTCACTGGGCACCACTGAAAAAAGACTGGCCCCATCCTCCTGGCACCTATCCTTTAACTGTTTATAGGCACTGATCAGATCCCCGCCCCCTCCTCAGTCTTCTCCAAACTGAAGAAAGTCCCTGAGACGTCCCTTGTAAGAGAGATGCTCCAGGCCCCTAATCAAGTTTCAGAAGATAAAATAACCCTGTCATACATAAGCTGCAGTGGGGTTGGAGAAGTGCCACAGGAAACGAAGCTAATAAACATACTGAGAAGAGAGCAGTAGCAGGGGGTTAACTACAGCATTTCAGTAAACATCCCAATGTCATGTAGATGGTTAAGTCATTAGAAATGTTCTGTGTCAAAAAAAAAAAAAAAAGCTGGTACACTTCTCTAGCAAAAAAAAAAAAATTAAACCAGAACTATTTTCTAGCTTTCAAATGCTGAACTGCTAATTCAGAGACTTCACACAGCAAAACCCAGCATCTACCTGGCAGCCACCTCAGCTGGCTTTATGCATGTCAATATAAGTTTGAAAAGCCTTCAAGTTTACTGACCAACAATTAGCACTTAAAATTTGCATATTCAAAATAGAGAGCAGGAAGCCGAATTATGTGAGTGTTTTCTTTTTTAAACAAACCAGAGTGAAGACAAGACATTTATTTTAACAAGACTAAGATTTAATTTTTAAAATTTGACATTTAATACAAATATGTCAGGATAACACAAATACACCTGAAATATGCCAGTGTCTGAACTTTATTTAACATGCAAAAATCAATTAGAACACATAAAAAATCCAACTATAAGCTGTAATTTTACATTTATACATCAGAAGTGTCCATTTTAAGAAGTCAAAATAATTAATCAATAACATCTAAATACTGATTTATACTGCTAGAACATCTGTATACTCAAAGCAATAATTCTATATTTGCCCACAGTCTGTAATGACAATTTTTCCATTTACTAGCCCTTTAGGAGAACCAAAGGATTCAATCTTTTTCACAACATCCATTCCATCTTTCACATATCCAAATACCACATGCTTGAAGTCCAAGTATTCTGCTTTCTTAAGTGTTATGAAGAACTGAGAATTATTTGTATCCCTGCCCTTATTTGCCATGGACAGCAATCCAGGACCAGTGTGTTTCACTTCAAAATTCTCATCTTCAAATGCCGCTCCATAAATTGACCGGCCACCTGTTCCATCGTGGTTAGTTATATCACCCCCCTTAAAAAAAAAAAAAAAGGCACAGGATTAATTTACAAGTCCCCAAACATAATCCAACAGCGCAATTATATTCCCCTTCAGCAGTGAAGGCTCTCCTTTGGAAGAACTCATTCTAATTTTCACAAGTAGTGGATTTAATTAGATCTAAGACACCCAGCTTCAGCAGCTTTGTTCACGGTAACAAGCATAAAATGCTTTTTGTATCTTTTGTATTTTTTTGTATCTTTTGTCTTTCTGCAAGGCAGCAAGCTTCTGGCTCCCAATTATTTGACTTTGTGCATAAAGGTAACAGTATACGTTATGGTATCTTTGAAGGAAAGCGTTAACTCTCATTGCACCTTGGGAAAGTTCAGGCAAAGCAGAGTGAACTTAAAATACAGTAAATTTGATGTAAATTTAATGTGATAAAAGCTCACTTTTTGTCATGCTGCAGTTTTAAAAAAGTCTGCTTGTTATAGGATGCGGGATACCTTGCAACAAGTTTGAACCCTAAATGATCAACGCTGCTTGCCTTATCAGAAAGGCATCAAGTTTTAACAGAAGAGCTATAAAGGGCATACTTCAGACATAGGTGATACCTAAAAAAAATCAAGAGACTGTCTTATTACCCAAATCAAAAATTATCCATTCATATATTATTCTGAGTTTCTGAAGTATCGTGCCTCATCTTTGGGGATGTCACAACATACAGGAACATTAGTACGTAAGAAAGTTGCTTCTTACCTGACAGACAAAGCCAGTCACTATTCTGTGAAAGCAGGAGTTCTTGTATCCAAATCCTTTCACTCCTGTGCACAGGGCCCTGAAATTCTCAGCAGTTCGAGGGACAATATTTGAAAACAGCTCCATGGTTATGTGTCCTAGAGGCTCATTGTCAGCAGAAACTTCAAAATACACAACAGGATTGGTGTCCTTTGACAGTCCTGCTGCCAGAGATAAGTGTCCCTTCTGTAGTTCTGACAAGCTCAGCTGGCATTCTTCAAACCGCCTCTTGAAAGAATTAGCCATTTCTTGGCTTTTAAATCTGACTGCGAGTTGTTCTACTTTCATTTCACCATCTGAAAATAAATCCGAGAACAGGTTTCTTTAGTTCTATCCAGTAAGCCAGGAACAACTTTCATCTTATATAATCTCCATGGAGAAACAAAGCCACAGAAACTTCAGACCACCTGGAAAAAAAACCCAAAACAAAACACACCCCAAAACCCTGAAACTTACCAGCATAATCTGCAGCTGTCCAAATTAAAGCATTGTTTGATGTATCAGAGGGCACTAAGTTCATTTCTTTGGTGATGACGTGGTTTGCACAGACTTTAAGAACTTGATCCCTTCTCATGAGGATTCTGTAGTATTTCTTCTGTGTATGGAAGAGAATCTTTATCTCTCCAACACCACGCTCCTTCCACTGTGTAGCATCTCTGTCCCATCTGTAAAGTTTTGCCCTCTCTTTGAAGAGAATTTCTTCATCTTCTTCTCCAGATTTTACTTCCACCTAAAAAACCAGCACAGTGGAGTACCTGTGACTTCGAAGAGCTGCTGTCACCAATGATACCAACATCATTACATCCACTTACGATGATTCTGACATATTACAATGGAAATTACTCAATGTGGTCCTTTCTCCAACATCCTATTCCTCACATGACAAAATGTTTAGAACATCTAGCCTTTTCAGAATTTAACAGCCCACCAAATTCCATTGTTTGAGATTAATTACAGCACTGCAATACTACTTTGCCATGCTGCATACGGGTTTTGGTGGGTGTTGGGTTTTGCTTCGGAGCATTTTTTCGTGGCTCTTATTTTCTTGAAAAACACTATCAAATTTTCGGGTGGGTTTTCTGGCAAAGTTTCAGGTTTGCTGTATAACATGCACACTGAGAAGTAAAGATATAGTACTATTACCACTCCAACTGTTACCTTTTGAACAGAATAAACACCAACTAAGCATAAACTGATGCCTGACAGCTGTATCTCCTCCCCACTTTATGTATACATTAATTCCTGGCCTCTGACCTTCTTTGGTTAACACATGTTCTGAAGGTAAGGAACACTTGAAAGAATTGGAGAAATGTGTGACAAACATCTATTTGCGCAGGGAAAAATGTGATTGAAGAGAAGCAGCAGGCAAAGGAAGAAAGAAAACCATAGAAGTCATGACACACAGATGAGCAAAGGCCTACAAGTTTTGAAGGTGGCTGAAAGCATGTTACGAGCTACATCAGATTTGCTGCTGAAATTAAAGGACACCACATACTGTTTATTTGTGCTCTGTTTGTCTTGCTTAATCATTATACTGATCTATAATTAACCTTATGAATATTATTTACAGGAAAGCCAGACAATAGCACTATAACAACAGAGAAGTTTGAAATAGTTATTAGGCACACTAAGGCTAAATATCAAATCAAGACACAGAAAACTGTGTGAAGCCACACTCTGTAAATCATAAGGCAACCTTTAAAGTTGAAGGCTGTCCTACTTCTTGAAAAACAATTTATTTTCAAACTAACAAAGTTAGTTCCTTTAGTCTTCGGGTGAGGTTAATTGTACTACATCTTTATTGCTTAGCAATTCTAGAAATCTCTTTTACACCCAGTTGGCATGGCTTTCACAGAATTGAATCTGGAAGTCGCAGCTACTAAGCCAGTTATTCAGTTTCCCTCCATTTGGTTTTCAATTGTGCTATAATGAATCAGATGTAGCTTTTACAGTCATGCATACAAATTTGCATACTGATTAACCCTCAGACAAGGTATAATGAAGTACACTTTGAAGATTGCAACTGATACACCAGACACTTCCCCAGTGCTAAGTGTACTAGGATTTAAAGCAGCAGGTGTTTCCGCATCAGCAGTGCAAGAAATGAATAGGACAGAAAAAGTTTGTTAAGCAAAGCATTTTTAAAAACTTGCTGTGCTCATCTGAATGTTGGTTTATATCCCCAAAGCCTCCTTACCTCTGGTAAGGACACAATTGGCTCAAAGTGGATATCATCACTATGTACAACCTCATCATCACTACCACCGTCATCTTCATCTGCTTTACGGGCTGTATCTCCAAACACAGCTGCTCCTGTATTCGCCCATTTGAAGTTTTTATCTACAATTAAGAGAGTTACAGCTTAAACTTCGCTTAGTTTTTAACTCCGGACAAAAACTTGTCAAAAACCTGTTGTTAACAGATTGATCAGTTGAAATTCAGTGCACGAAAGGTAAAGGGTATGAAGTGAAAGTCCATCTGAGTGTCTCAGACTAGTTTAACTCACCTTTTGAGCCAAAAGCAAAGTCTCCAGAGCTTTTGGAGGCCAGGTCTGCAAACGACAAGCCTCCAGTATTGCCAAAACTAAATCCCATGAGTCTGTTTTCTATCAAATAAGAAGAGAGAGTCAAAAGTTTTTCTCTGCCTTTCTTAAAGAAAGTGTATTTGATGATATGTAGTAACAAACAAAAAAAAAAGTCTCTACAGTATTTTTGCCTTCCAATAAATGTTCCAAGTTTGCATGACACTTGTCATAATGACAGTCATATATTATGGTTTTTTAAAAAGGGCTCAAGCCTGTCTGAGATAGTTTTAGCACGCTAGTTTGGTGAAGTTCCACAGAGCTCCAGCAAATAATTCTGTGGTATTTAACAGTAAACTAATGAGGCACTAGTTTAGTAGTTAGGTATTAGCATATCATATATAAATTATGCAATAGACACTAGCATCGCTCTGCAGTGGTGCCATTTGAACACAATGGAATTTGATGTATATAATTATTTTAATCCCCAGTCACATTTTTACTAGATTGGTACTCATGCTTCTAACTCAGCATTAGCACCACTTCTCTGCAAGGCAGCAGCTACATTACATAAACTAACGTAGGGTGCTGAGGCACTGGAACAGGTTGCCCAGAGAAGCTGTGGCTGCCCCATCCCCGGAAGTGTTCAAGGCCAGGCTGGATGGGGCTTTGAGCAACCTGCTCTAGTGGGAGGTGTCCCTGCCCACGGCAGGGGGGGTGGAACTCCATGATCTTTAAGGTCCCTTCCATCTCTAACCATTCTATGATTCCATGAACATACAGAAAACCATAGTCAAGTTCCTACTGAAAAACAGAGCATACCCCTGACCTTACCTTGTGTTGACTCTGAACAGTCTGAATCAGTTTTTTTAGTTGACAAATCTACAGGTTTGTTATCACCTCCTGATAAATCCTGTGATACGTGCAGAGTTTCTGTAGCGGAATCAGGTTCTTCATCATTGGTAGCTGACTGGACAAATACTGTCACCTCACTGGTTGCTGGAGTAGGTACCTCTTCTTTACTGGTAGAGACTGAGTCAGTTGAGCTTGTAACCTCATTGTCCTGAGATTAATAAAAAAGTGAAGTAATAAGCAAGACTGGCATTTAAACCACCTCCTCAGGAGATTAAGAACAGTCATTCTAGAAAAAAAGAACACCATGAAAAATTGTTGTTATAAGCTTTCTGAAGTTTTTCCTTACACTTCGCACACGTTGGATGTTAACATGACAAGTGACTGAAATATCTTTGTAGCAGAACACTTTCAAAAAAAATACTATTACTTTCTGAAATCAATTAGTCCTTACATACACACACCAGGAGCAATTTTACTAGCCAAAGCAGTTTATGGAACAGCTGTACCCCCTTTCTCTTCCCAAGCATCTTAAGATCTAAGCTTCTATTTCAACAAAAACTTGAGGCACAGCCACAAGAGTCGAACCGTTTTTCACCACTGGATGTTTTCATTCTTGCAAGGTTAAACCATATTAAGTCTCAAAGATACATGAAGTGATTACACAAGCTTAAAGACAAAAAGTTTAGTAAAGATTTAGTTCTTACTTTTGTTTCTTCAATTTCAACTTCTGTCTGAAAGTGTTCCAGACTGTCATCCTCAGTATCACTGCTGATACCACAGACTGATGTGGAAGGAACCTGCAGAGTTTCTGTCTTGGCCTTCTCCTCAGGAGAAGCAACACACTCTCTTTCATTGCTTAATTCACTTTTTCCTGTGATACCTACTGCAAAGAATAAAAAAGAAGTAGAAAAAAGCTGGGAAGGTAGCTAAATACTGAAGTATTTTTTTGACACCCACATTATAAAATAACCTCATGATAGCCACAGCAACTTGAAGGAAGACTTCCAAGAGTTTTTCAAACTGCACTACTGTTTGAACAGCAAAAGTGAAGACTAACTTAACTCCGCTCAGGGTGATCAGAATTGAAAATCCATCATACATGGGTTGGTATCAGAATTTCTATGCAATAACAAAGAATTCAATCTTACAGCTGTCACTACTACTACCTTCTTTCATCATTTGCTTGTATTTCAGATGGCTCAATATATACCGCCCTTTGCAAGCACACAGCCTCAAAATCCCCGCCAAACTTTACTTCTACAAGTATCTACCTAGATTTTCAGTTATGCAACACCACAGTCTGAGGCATGGTCAAAGCAGACATAAACAGAAGTGGCAAATTCAATCTTCAACATCTGTATTTTAAGTATAAAGACAAGGTGGGGTTTTTTTTATGTGAACAGTATTAATTCAGAAGTTTCATCTGACCATCTGCAGAAATAGCAGGAAGCATTCACAGGCACAGTCAACTTTTGTTTTGTACAATATTGTCCCAAGCTAAATTTTTCGTATTCAGAAGCAGCTCAAGGTAGGAAGACACTTTGATATTCTTCTTTAGAGGCCACCTGAAATATACATTTCTCATTCAGGCACCACTCTACTGCAAACTTACAGTTCAACATACTGACCCTAAAGTTGTATTCTGAAATACAGCTTTTCTGCTCCCAGCATCATTCTTTCTAAAAAACTACCTCAGGAAACATAAAATTAATCTCAATGCCTAAGTGTCCCTCAGATTTACAGCTCGTGTTTCAGTACATAAGAAATTCTAAGTGTTGTATTTTAAGACATACCTTTAGGAGTATCTTGCAATTTATTTTTCTCTTCTGAATCGCTGGGATACAGTCTTCCATTAAGTTTCTTAACGGCTGTTTCATAGTCTTCATCTTAAATATAGGAAACAAGCACAAGTTCTCAGGCATCAGTTAAGTAGAGGCTGCCAAGTCCTTCCAACACTGATTTTTGCTTATGTTTTAAGAGTTCCACAGATCAGCAAGTAAGTTTTCACTTTCTATTTTGCATACACGTGCTTCAGTGTGCTATTGACACTCTTTTCAGACTAGATTGTTATGGATGCATGGCACCTCTTTTATTTTCAGAAAGCACATTTCTTATTGAGTGATTTTAAGAATACCACTAAAGAGAAAGGGGAAGGTAGATGAAAAGCCTTTTATATAAAAACTAGCAAGCTCAGTTATTTGTGGGAGGGGGCTTGTCTTTTCCTGTTTTCTGCTGAATACAATGCTTCAGAACTTCCGTTTAACATATTTGCTGCTGAAGAAGTTAAAAGTAATTTATTTACATGCAATAAGATTCAATACGAAATATTTGAAGTTTTAACGTTAGGAATTTGCTTTAGAAGAAAAATAAGCCATTGGGTCTAGTATTTAGGGAACTTGACCATGTTCCTTTTTGATAAGGACTGCCTTGTTTTTCTCTCTAAAATTAGGTTACAGAAGTAAGCCTCTTGCTCAGTTAAGACTGGGCTCAAACATCCAATTATTTAGCCTTACCTAACCACATGCATTGGTAATATGAGGGTCGACACCAATACAAATTTCCTTTAGTCATTCCTGGGCCTCTATTGTACCACTGTGCCTTGAAGAGCTGAGTGCACATCTTTCACCATAAGGAAAATGACAGGATTATTTCCCATCAGTCCAAACAAAAATATTTGAGTTTCCAGTGGTTCTGATAGTATTCACAGGACTGCAGAATAGCTCAAGTTGGAAGAGACCCACAGGGACCATCAAGTCCAACTCCTTGCAGGACTAAACCACATGCCTAGAGGTGTTATCTAGACACTCCCTGAACTCTGACAGGTCTGGTACCATGACCACTGCCCTGGGGAGCCTGTTTCAGTGACCAACCACCCTCTCTGTGAAAGCTTTTTCCTAATGTCCAATCTGAATCTCCCCAGGCAGCTTCATTTCATTTCTTCATGTCTTGTCACTGGTCATCAGAGAGAGAAGCTCAGCACCTCCCACGGCTGCTGGCCCCCTTGAGGAAGTTGCAGACTGCACACACCCCTTGAGGTGGGGCAGCACCAGTGCAGTGCATCACACCCCTTCTCCACAAAAATACAACACAAAGATGAAATTTGGCACTCCTTACCATCATCCTCATCACTCACATATCCAGGCTTATTCTTGTAACAGAAGAACGTTGAAGGTAGCTTGAGAAAGCCAGCAAGAGCTCTCTGTTCAGGGGTAGGTGTTAACTCGTAAACAATTATAACCTCATCAGATGGAAGATTATCTTCTGACACTGCTGTCTTCTCACCTTTTTGCAGAAAACAAACAAACCATTCAAACTGAGTATTTTCAGAACAGGGAATAACATTAACCCCACATGNCCCCTCTTCCAATTTAAAACCATTCCCCCTTGTCCTGTCACTAGACTTCCTGACAAAGAGTCCCTCCCCAGCTCTCCTGTAGGCTCTCTTCAGATACTGAAAGGCTGCTATCAGGTCTCCCTGGAGCCTTCTCTTCTCCAAGCTGAACACATGCCCTACTGCACCGTTTATAAAAGTACTTGTGGTTTAGCCTGAGCCAGCAAATAGGATGATGCATCCATTCACTTCCCCCTGTTCTACGGAGCAGGGAGAAGGAGAGAAAGGGGGACCCTCCTCCAAACCTTATGGGTTAAGATAAAGTTGGTTTCATAAAATGGTAATGAAAGAAAAAAATAATAATGGTAAAAGAATGTAAAAAAAAATAAAAATAAAAAAGATGCAATGCAACTGNGACACCAATACAAATTTCCTTTAGTCATTCCTGGGCCTCTATTGTACCACTGTGCCTTGAAGAGCTGAGTGCACATCTTTCACCATAAGGAAAATGACAGGATTATTTCCCATCAGTCCAAACAAAAATATTTGAGTTTCCAGTGGTTCTGATAGTATTCACAGGACTGCAGAATAGCTCAAGTTGGAAGAGACCCACAGGGACCATCAAGTCCAACTCCTTGCAGGACTAAACCACATGCCTAGAGGTGTTATCTAGACACTCCCTGAACTCTGACAGGTCTGGTACCATGACCACTGCCCTGGGGAGCCTGTTTCAGTGACCAACCACCCTCTCTGTGAAAGCTTTTTCCTAATGTCCAATCTGAACCTCCCCAGGCAGCTTCATTTCATTTCTTCATGTCTTGTCACTGGTCATCAGAGAGAGAAGCTCAGCACCTCCCACGGCTGCTGGCCCCCTTGAGGAAGTTGCAGACTGCACACACCCCTTGAGGTGGGGCAGCACCAGTGCAGTGCATCACACCCCTTCTCCACAAAAATACAACACAAAGATGAAATTTGGCACTCCTTACCATCATCCTCATCACTCACATATCCAGGCTTATTCTTGTAACAGAAGAACGTTGAAGGTAGCTTGAGAAAGCCAGCAAGAGCTCTCTGTTCAGGGGTAGGTGTTAACTCGTAAACAATTATAACCTCATCAGATGGAAGATTATCTTCTGACACTGCTGTCTTCTCACCTTTTTGCAGAAAACAAACAAACCATTCAAACTGAGTATTTTCAGAACAGGGAATAACATTAACCCCACATGGCTATTATTACTGAACTGAATTCAATTTAAGGGAGTTAGAAATACATCTGGAGCCTTCTTATTTTTCATCTACCCACAGGAAACACAAATCAAAGTTACAGGTTACTAGGACAGAGCATTCTGTTAAAACAAGAAACTCTAACCTGCAGGCCCAACTACATCCTGTTTTATTGCCTTTGGAATTAAAGTATCAGAACAAAACCAAGCCTACATCTTTATATTGTTACAAGGATCATTTAAGTTCTCACATCAAACAGAGAAGAAAGATAAAGGTGTTACCTAGAGGTAGAGGGGTAAACTTCAAGTCTGAAAAAAGAATACGTGAAGTTTTCTACCNTGAAAGAAAAAAATAATAATGGTAAAAGAATGTAAAAAAAAATAAAAATAAAAAAGATGCAATGCAACTGCTCTCACTGCTTGATGATCGGTTGCCCATCTCAAGCAGAGATCATGGATCCCTGCTCCCCAGTCAACCTCCAATTCATATACTGAGCACAATGTCTATGGAGTGGAATATTCCTTTAACCAGCTTGTCCTGTCTGTGCTCCCTTTCAGACTCTAGGGAAAGCTGAAAAAGTCCTTGACTTAATATAAACATTACTTAACACATATTGTTTTAGTTGCCACTATCAGCATTATTCTCACACTAAATCCAAAACACAGCAGCTATGAGGAAGAAAATTACCTTATCCTAACTGAAGCCAGGACAGTTATTTAAGTTCTAGAAATTATTAAACAGCAACTGAATAGAATTTATTTCAGATTACCTAAATGAACGCTGAGCTTTTTATTAGTTAATCTCAATTTATCATAATAGCTGTTGCTGAAACTGTTATCACTACAAAAGCAGCTTTTTGTTCCACCTTGTTGAGCAACAAAAAAATACTGCTTTCAGCCTACTTAGCTAGATTTTCCAGTAAGAATAAATACCACTATCGATTTCATTATGTGGCTTTTTCTCCTCTCTTCTTGAAGTTGTCTGTTCCACTTGTATTGAAAAAATAGTCTGTATTCAAACGTTAAAAGCTGAAAGCACAGCCTAGAGCAAACTGCAGAAACAATGTGGCTGTAAGGACAAGCTTTGGAAACAAAGACTTGAGTTTATTATGGGGGAATGGAAGGGAAGAGGGAAGATATACCCGTTTAAGCACCATGTATTGTTAGGCTGGGTTTTTTTTTGTGTTGGTTTGTGGGTTTTAGTTTTGGTCTGAAAGGCGGGGGTTGGGGTTAAAGGTGAGACAAACAAATTTGTTTGCTCTTTGTAAGAATTACTCCATAAGCACAACAATATCTGTTTGTTAACATTCTTCAGCTTCGAGTTAAACGATAAGTTTGTGGCACAAGGTGGTCAGTGGGAACCTAAATCTTCATCCAGGAACCAGGCTACTACGTTCCTGAGGAACACCGATTTTCCTGCTTGTGCAATTTGATATTGATCATTGCAAGAGGAGACAAGGACAGAAGATAAGCATAACATTTATAGACATGCCCCTTGATCCCCTGACACAGCTGACACACTAAAATAAATCTGCTTTTTAAAAGTAGTTTTCCCACTAGCACCTTCCAGTATATTAAAAGCAAAATAAAGAATAGTAGAGTAAAAGCAAAATCTAAAAGTACTAGTTCAAATTTAAGTCTTTTTTCGAAGTATTCCCTCACCAACCTTTGCCCCAGCTGACCTCCCTTTGATTACAAGCTGATAATTTTAGGCACTCAAATACCAGAGTACAGCTCAAACCCATTATCAGCACACAGTCTTGTAAAGTAAACCTTTTTTGCTGACTTTATTTTTAGGTCTCAATAGCTTTTTTGAGCCTGTATAAAGTAAACATAGGATAAAATTCTCAAACTGCAAGCTTCATATGACAGTAACCTATAGATGTTTTCATATATTTTCTCAGAATCTTATGCAAAAACTCATTAATCCTAGCTGATTTAAGAATTAGGAGTATGTCTTGCACTGCGTTATGAAGATATGCAGGTGTGCTGCATGTTAGCATGTGTTTTATTCCCTCAGATTAGTTAAACAAACGTCTCAATTGGATTAAGTAAATTTGCACCAAGCTTACCACAGAGGTTTAAGTGTGGAGTTTTATTCCTACAACTATTTAAGGTTACAGCAAAACCCAGCCTCCCTAAGGATTAAGAGGATTCAAAAAAACATGTATCTCAAAAAAAAAAAATATTCTTCCAAAGTCAGGTAGATAATAGAAGTGTGAACTTCCTTTAATCTGAGCAGCATAAAGCCAGTTAGAAGACCCCAGCAACAGAGGATATAGTCCATCATGTTCAACAGACAGCATTCCTAAGGAATTATCATACAGTCTCTTCTACTAGCCTTTGTGCAAAGTAGCTGAATAATAGTAGTACATTAAAATGTCACTTAAAATCCAGAGGTGAAGCTCTCCATGAAGCTGATCTATCAAACACTGGACTATGATTCTACTGTCCCAACCACCCACTCAAAGTGACCAAAGGGTTCAACAAAAAGATTATGATTACAACGTGTATTTGCCCTCAGTATATTAAGAGTGAGCAGGATGCTCACTGGTTCAGTTATGTCAGTTTATACCCGTCCTCCCCACAAAAAAGTTTGCTTTTCTTATCCAAAAATACTGCAAACAGCTTAAACATATCTTCACAGGCAGCCGTGAAAACAAAGAGCCATGCACACATACAACATATTCTTAAAAGACTGATGGTTTTGGAATAATAAAAACTTCCTACTCAGGGGAAAAAGAAAATCCACACAAGACATTGTTAGTATAGGGAAGGAAGAAAATAAAGAGCATCATGCACAACAGTTGTTTTCACTACCGTATTGTGTTTTGCTTTTGTTTCAACTGACAAAGACCAAACAGGCCTAAATATCTAGGTATTTTTCTCTCGCGCAAATACTGTATAGAAAAGCACCAGAGCTTAAATGTTAATGCATGTAACTGATACAGTAACATGCAACTCAACGTTGTAAAACCCTTATAAAAAGCTTATGACCTGAAAAAAACCTAAGTACTTTTGCACAGAGCTGCGTAACTACTATGAGGTTAAACTTCTTTTGAATGTTGCTCTAGCACAACTCAGAAGCCACTCCACAAAAGACATTCCCCATGAGAAAGCCTCAGCTCATGTATGCCTTGGGTAGGCTTGAAAACCTAATTTAGAAAGGATTTCTCAGTCATTTGCTTTAAAGTCAAAGGTCAAAACAAAGCCACCAAAAAGCTACGCTGAAGAGAATTATTAACTGTAAATAAGTAAGTACATAATTACATCCAAGTTACCAGAAAAGCAGACATCAAAAATAGTCTTAAGTACCAGAAAGGTAGATTTTCTTTGTTTTTTTTTTGTTGTTTTTTTTCACTACACACACACCTGCCCTCACACATTCTCAATATAAAACCAGGGTCAATTTGAGGTAGCAAAAGTTCTTGCATGTATGCAATGGCAGAGATCACTTAATCACTTTACATTATGGATATCAAATAATGAAAAAAGAAACAACCAAAACCCCAAAAACCCCACTTGTTAAACTCCATGCACAGGGATGCCTAAAAACATAGAACAGCTGACTTTGATCATACACACAGATTAGAAGTTCATTGCCTAAGCAAGAACTGCTTCTCTAGAAATACAGTTTTGGGGAAATGGTATTTTGACATTTGATGTGTTCAAACAATCTAAGACACATTAGAAGACTAGTACAGACTAGAGTAAAAATTTGCCTTTTAAAATTAAAACACTGTTGAATTACCTAAATTAAGTATGCTAACAGCAAGCATACTTGCAAGAAGCACCATTAGTAACATCTTACAACAACATAATTAAACTAGAAGTTGTAACAGTTTTGGTTACAGGTTCTGATGTAAACAAATTGGTTGCTCAATAAGTTATGTCCAGCTATGATAGACCTCGTATTATACACAAAGTATATACACATAAGCAATTGCTGAGGAGTTGACTTTCTCATTTTTGTGTGCTCCTTGTTTTTAGGAGTCCAGTAGTTAACATATTGATAATTGGGAAACTGAATTAAACACTTCCAACAGAAAGGCTAAATACATTCAGGCATTTTACTGGATAACCTGTCTTGAGATCTTCAAGACCCCATGCACGAAGAGATACATTCTCTAAAAATAACAAGAGAATTTGATGTCTTTAGAAAAAGGGAATTTTAGAGATCCAGTGTGCATGTTCAGTAAAACCATGATGGAGAAGTGTGTGGCAGACACCCTCAGAAAATAAGGCAAAGGGAAGCCAAAAGCTTAAACAGTGCTATCCATTGCGCTAGCTCGTATTAATGCACCAAGGGCTAGAGACATTCTCCAATCTGACAAATAGAGTAGTGAAACACGCAGTCTTAAGTACTCTTCTTCAGCATGCATGTTAATTAGAAGCATTACTGAGCCAACTGCTCTGCCACAGTTGGGTTACTGCCCATGCCTGCTCAAGTGTTTTTATCACACATTCAGTGCAGTACGTAAATACCTTTACTATCAGGTTGCAAGGAAGATGTGCTTGTCCAAAAGGCCATTGGATTAGATTTAAAAAGGCTAAAATTAAATCCTAAAAAAATAAATTGGTTGGATATAAGTGTTTACCTGGAATTTTAAAAGGGCAAAACAGATTTATCTATGTTCTGGAAGTATTGCCTAGTCATATTTCACAGCAGGAAGTTTCACCTGTTAATTCTAATCAAGCTTATCCAACCCATGTGAATAGACTGCAGCTATCATCTTCAGCCACATCCCTTTATTATACTTTAGTTAACAAACAGACAGTATGTCTTCATAATCCTGACACTAGTACGTGAACTAGAAACTATCATCTGAATAAACAGTCTTGCACAGATAGGAAGCAGCATCTGAAGCCTTCCAAGAGAAGTACTCTACCATTAAAATGCTAGTAAATCCTATTCTTTCAGCACATGATAGCGGTCATGTCGCAGCCACTTCTGCAAGCATGTTTATTTCCAGTCAGAAACTGTGTAACTGAGGATGCAACCACATGATCTCTTTTTAGGCTAAGGAAAGAGGCTAACATCTGGTGTTAATTAATCTACACATGTGATATTGCAGAGGCTAATAATTAGACAAATTTATAGACAGCACTTTTAGAATAACCAGCTGTTCAATGATATGGATAATTCAAATCTGCTGTTCTCATGATTTACCACTCAGAGCAAAGGCCTAGGTACTTACAGTACCGATCCAACTACCTGTTGAAGTCTCAAAAAGTGAAACCACGGCTCCTTCATTAAGCATTTAAACCTGAGATTGAGATTAAGCACTTCAGAGTTATAGCTCCTACCTGAAACCCGGTTTCTCACTAATCAACAAAACTCCACCCTGCATCACACACTCATTTTTACATGAAAATAATTACAACCTAAAACTCACTCCTTTAGCTGAAACTCTGGAGAACTTGTGGAAACATGAGTACCCATGTTAGAACTTTAAGAAACTACATATTAACAAGACAGCAAAGAGTACTGAATAGCATAGATGGCTGCTTAACAAGTTGCACAGCTGAATAAATTACCATTTCAGTTGATGCTCACCTTTTTCCAAAAGTTTAAATGAGAAATTAGAGGATCCATCTTGTGCTGAAGCAGGCAAGTTGTCTACCTTGCTGTCTACAGGCTTCTGAGGAGCACTGGAGCTTTTTGGTGGTTGAGAGGCTTCCAGTTCTTTCTCTGCTGTGTTCTGAGACACTGGAACATGGTCTTCATTCTTTCTTGGAGAATTAAAGCTGAAGCCAAAGAGAGAACTAGTGGCTGAAGTATTTCCAAACGTGAACGTCTTTGACTTTTCATTACTGAAAATGCTCTTGACAGATTCAGATCCAAATACAAACTTTGGAGGAGAAACCACTGTTTTTGTTGGTGTTTCAGAAGTGTTTGACACCTCTGTGACCTCTACAGTTGCATCAGAAGTATCATCACCATGGCTGAGGTCAGTTCTTTCTCTGGTAGTTTCTTCTAGTACTGCTACAGCGTTTTTACCACATGGAGACTCCTTTGGTGTATTGGCACGAGAAGAAAGAGGTGTTATCAGCGTGTCTCTCTCTTGGGCATGCTTTGCCTCATCAAAAATTTGCTTAAATGAGTCTGCAACGTCTTGCAGCTTGAATCGCACAGCTAGAAGTTCTACTTTCCTCTCCCCATCTGCAAAGTCACATGCAGTCCATACCCATGCTCTATCAGACCCTTTCATCTGCTGCATATTCATATCTGGTGTTATTCTGTGGTTGGCACACAGCTTTAGTACCTGGTCTCTTCTCATTACTATACGCACTTGTTTGTTGTCATAGTTCTGTAATATCTTGATGTCTCCAATACCTCTTTCTTTCCACTGATTAGCGTCTTTGTCATATCTGTAAAGCTTAGCTCTGTGACTGAAGACCACCTGCTCATTTTCCTCGCCGCTCGTCACTTCCACAAGGTCAGGCAGAGGTACCACAGGTTCAAAATATTGCCCGTCTCTCTCTTCTTCCTGAGTAACATCAGAATCTTCATCTGTGCCCACCGATGTTCTGCTCTGGTTCTGTTTGGCAGGAGATTTGGATGGGCTCAAGGCAGACTTAAAGCTGAAACTAAAACCTGTGGTAGACTCTCCAAATCTAAACAGATTTTTCCTTACAGGGCTACTTGCAAGAGGTGATGCATATACAGAACTACTTACACTATCATCCAACGCTTCTTCACGCAAGTCATAGTTATCCCATTCCAGAGTAGGCCCAGTACTTTCAGCATGTGGCTTTATAACCAGGTCAGAAGTACTGCTGGCACAAACAGAGTTTAAGTTTTCCTCTTCTGACAGCTTAGTTTTGTCATCTGTCAAAAACGTTTTGAGATCTTTTAAGCCACACTTCATTTCTTCTGCTTTCTGTATAAGTTGGGCTGTCCTACCGGTATCAACAAGTTTATGAGGTGTCTGCAATGGTATATCTAGTAGCAGCCTCTGACATTCCTCAAACTTCTGTTTGAACTCCTCAGCCTGCTCTGGCGTCTTAAATTTTGCTGCCAGTTGTTCCAGCTTTGCATCACCATCAGAGAAGTCACTGGCCATCCACATCCATGCTTTGTCTGAGCCAGACAACTGTTTCAAGTTCATCGTTGTTGTTATCCAGTGATTTGCACACACCTTCAGTACCTGCTCACGCCGCATTAATATTCTTACTTTGCCATTAACTTCATTTTTAAGAATCTTCAGGTTGCCCACCCCACGTTCTTTCCACTGGCTTGTTTCTGGATCAAACCTGAACAGCTTTACTCTTTGGGAGTATAACACTTTCTCATCTTCCTCTCCTGTAAAGGGTTCTACTTTTTCAGGCATCTGAACTATAGGTTCAAAATGGATATCGTCGCTCTCCTCTGTCTTATACACATCATCATCCTTCTCGCCAAGGTCAGCAGATGTGTTTGCTTTCTGATCCATTTTAGAATCCTGTGAAGAAAACAACTTCTCACCCTCTCGTGAAAAGCCTTTGAAGTTAGGGTCTTTTTTGCCAAACTGAAAGCCTTCCCTGGGAGCACTTTTTGCAAGCTCAGCAAAAGTGAAAGTGCTGCTATTTTGCCCAAAAACAATGTCACCTTTCCCCTTGTTTGCCGCTTCTTGAAATTGGAATGTGATGTCACTATCTGAAGGCTGTTCCTTTTTGTCTTTTCCATCAATGCTTTTTAAGAAGCCAGGTGTACACTCTTTGGATGGCTCATCTTTCTTCGTGGTATTTTTACTAGTCTCCTGTATCCCAAATTTAAATCCCTCTGCAGGTACTGTCATTGGAAATCTAAATTCTTCCTTTCCAGACTTGGCTTCAGTATCAGAAGGAATCTGAAAGGTGAACGATGGTGTCTTGCTCTGCTCAGCAAGACCAAACTTAAAGCCCTTTTCTAAGAAATCACACTTAAAGCCTGTTCCCAACTGCCCTCCATCAGGTTCAGAGAATTTACTTTTCAAGCCAAAAGTAGGAATTGATGAAGCATCACCAGCAGGCTTAGCAGATGGATTTGGTGTTTGGCAGGATTGACAGGCTAGTGAAGAAGCTTCATTCCTCACGAAGCAAGTACTACAATCCCACTGGCCTTCTTTTTTAGCAAAAAGCTCTTCAAGTCCATTTTTCTGTGGCTTACTGGCATCAGCAATGGAACCAAATCTGGGAGCAGGGGATGCATGAACAGTAGGTATAGGCACATTTGGTTGAATTTGTGAGTTAGGATTTTGACAAGAATGACAGTTCACATCTTTTGCTTCATTTCGGACTAGGCATGCAGAGCAGTCCCACTGACCTTCTTTCTTAGGAAAAGCAGTTGCTGAGTCATTTTGACTAACCTTTGGAGCAATTGCTTGGCCAAATTTAAAGGAAGTTTGTTGACCGGATACCGCAGTACTAGCATTGTTTGGATTCTTACAGGCAATACACTTGGAGGCAGTGGGTTCATTTCTTACTGAACAGACACTGCAGTCCCATTGACCTTCCTTTTTAGCAAAAGCAGATCCAAATGTGTCCTGCACAGTGTTAACGCTGGCTTTGAAAGTTGCAGCAGAGTCAGCTGATGGGGCACCATGCGCTTCCCACACATCTGCATTTGGATTTTGACACGATACACAACTCTTTGCAGTTGGTTCATTTTGAACCGAACATACTTTACACTCCCAATGATCCTTCTTCAACAGATGCTGCGCAAACCCACTGAAGGGGTAAGTTTGCGGCGCTTCCTTTCCAAATGAAAAAGTGGTAGGGTCAGATGCAGTGGATGTAGCTGTAAGGCTGCCTTTGCCGTCAGATTCATTGCTCGCTCCATCTTTTGGGAGCTGAAAGTTAAAGTTCGGGGTCCCAGAAATGGATCTGCTAGGCTCCTTGCTGTCCTCATTTGTTGTTTCTCTTGCAGTTCCACTGCTCTGAGTCACAGATATGTCAAGATTCGATCCCAAGGTTTTTAAAATATTCTGCGACTCCTCAAATTTACTTTTGAAAAGCTTTGCTTCTTCAGGTGTTTTAAATCTAATTGCAAGCTGTTCTGGTTTGGGCAACTCATCTGCATAATCTAAAGCGTGCCACACAAATGACTTCTCTGCATTGGGAGTTAATTTCATATCAGTATTTATGTAATGATTTGCACAGATTTTCAGCACTTGGTCCCGTCTCATTAAGAGACGGAATTTGCCAGATACTTTATGTTTCAGTATTTTCACATTTCCAACACCCCTTTCTTTCCATTCTTTAGATTCTGCATCAAAACGAAATAGTTTGGCTCTGTTGCAGAAGAATTCTTCTTCATCTTCCTCACCTGTCTTTACTTCAATCTTATCAGGGAGTGGCACCACAGGATCAAAATGAGGACCATCATCCTCCTCATCTCCACCATGGGTGCTTCCTCCCTCTGCTTCATGACTTTTATTGGCCAAATCCGAATTTGAAGTCATAAACACAGGCTTGCTTGGTTCTTGGACACTGAGCATATCACTCTTCTCAAAATCCAGAGGTTTGTGTGTATTTTGTCCAATGCTTTCTCTAAAAGACATGCTTGGAATATGTTTATTGCTAAAATTAAAGACGTTTCTTTGACCATTCACATGATCATTAACTGGTTTTTGTTCTATGTATCTATCATCCTGTAAAGGTTTATCAGATCTCAGAAAACCCAAGAGGCTTTCACCGCTACTGAAAGGTGCATTAGGAGGCTGAGCTTGATGAGAAGAAAAGGTAAAGTCTCCATCATTAGACTTGAAGTTAGTGTTGAATTTAAAAGTTGGCTGACTTGACTGTGCTGGTGTTGACAGAGACGGTTTTGGTCCTTCTGCTGTTCCTGGCTGTCCAAATTTGACAGATTTGGGAAATTCTATCCCTTTTGATTCTGCAGGTTTTACAATTGGTGGTGCTACTGAAGGCTTTGTGAAATAGCCTGGTTCAGGCAGTGGTGGATTTGTGCTTGCCTGTGGAACACTGTAATTGTAGTAATCATCACCTCCACGCGGAGAAATGAGTCCAGTACCAGGAGAATCAAAACGCAGTGGTGTGCCATAGATTTCTTGGGAAAACATACAAGCAGGAGGGTTTTGCAGAGGTGGTGTATGCATTGGCTGTTGATAAGCATATATGTGTTGCTGAGGTGTAAGTCGGTTCATGCCATAGACAGGAGCCTAAAAAAAAAAATGCAGAAAAAATTGCTTTGCATCATAGAGAATAGTCTTAACGTGCCAAAGCCCACATAGTATGTACTCTCAGAAGCAGGGCACACTTACATACAAGTTTGCATCTAAACCTGTTTGCATCTAAACCTATTTTAACTTAGTTTAAATTATTAGTTTAAATCTTGAAGGGCATCTGAAAACAAGCACTGAAAAAGCAGGTTTTTTAGTGGTGGTTGGTTTTTTTTCGTGTTGTTTTATTTTTTAATCAAAAAAGCCTTGAAAACCCCATTCTCTTTTGCCACACTACCTGTGTGTGTCAGGCAATTAAGTGCTATCACACTATCACACAGTGCATTCTCTCCCAAGCCCCACATCCACAAAATTAGGCAGAAAGATAAATTATCCATTTATCCCTGATAGTCCAAGTTTATTAAACACTATTTAAGGGACTGTAATTACACCCAACTACCTATAGAATGAAAAGCAGTCATTTTCAGTATATCACTGCAGGTATCTTATGTGGGTAGATTTGTTCTCACCTTTGTTGGCGTTACATTGGTTGCAGCAGTTCTGAGAAGATACTGAGAGTTATAGGCAGGTGACTGGCTGTAGTACACGGACGGGCCAGTAGTAGAAACTAAAAAGGAACATCACGAAAAATATTCATACTTGATTTTTTTAGTTGTTGCTTTGAATGGACTCTCCCCAGCAATCAGACTTTATTTATGAATCACTAAAACATTTCTGCAATATTTTCAAGTCTTACTTGGTTTAGCTAAGCACTTCTGTAAAGCACTTCCATAAAAATTCCGCAGCAACTTACCTGTTAACGGAGCTTCATGAAGATTTTGTGCTCTCTGATAACCCTCTGGCATTGTATCTGTTCCATAGCTTTCAGCAGGCCACCGATGAGATGATGTATTTGAGTTGGAACTGTTAAGTTTCATTTCTTGCATTTCATTCTGTCGAGACAGTGTACCAAAATGTGAAGTATATTACATATGTCTTTGTAGAAGAAAACATAAAGAACAATCCCTGCTCTTTTTATATTTAAAAGCACGTTTAAGATCAGGAAATAAATATAAATCAAGAGGATAAATAAAATCAAGAGGACATCTGCCAGAGTCATGCAAGATCTGCCCATGCAGAACAAAGTACTAAGACTGTGTTCTAAACCCAGAAGAGGGGGAAGCAAAGCAAGTCAAACAGATGAGAACCAAGCTGGTGAAAGCATAACTCCTTCAGTCATTAGAAGGGTTGCCTCTGCACCCCTAACCCAAGTCCCAAATAAGAGTTTTTAAGCAAAAGATTTACTCTTGTACTCAATTTAGGAGGAAATTCACAGGAGGTAAATCCGGTGATTTAAGTAAGGAACTGTAGGTTATGTTTTATCACTAAGTCTTTATCATAACTGAAAGGTCAACTATTCTTCATAGAGTGTGGTGACAAAACCGTTTACCTTTAAAGCTTCCACTTGCTGACAGATCATTTGAAGTATAGATCTGTGATCTTCTGCCCACTGAGGAGGAGTTTTAGGAGAAAACTAAGGAGAAAAAAAAGCTAATTGAATCTTGTGAATTTTTATTCAATCACAAGTCCCTAAAATAACAGGTAGCTAATATACCTTGTAGCTCTTAGATGGTGAAAGGGAGAACTTAGTTGGTGATGGAGTGGAATGTTTCATCTCTGAATCTACAGCTCGTGACAGACCGTTTCTGAAAGCCAGACTCCCCTCTTCACCGTTCTCGCCAAGCTCCTGGATCACTGTATCTAGCATTTCCCTCACAGTTTCAAGAGACACCGGCAGCTAGAAAGTTATTTGAAACATGAGTCACAAGTGCAATTCTCCCTCAGAGCAAAACGGACTACAATTCAGAATTCTGGTTAAAAAACTCACAGGCTTTTATCATACAATCACTGATTTTCAGCAACGCTCTAAATCTGTTAAGATTAACGTAAGAAAATAATGCACACAAACTTTTTTTTTTTCCAAATTATCAACCTCTATGAAAAGATAGTGGCAAAAGCACTTTCTTTACATGAAAGCTTTCATCACAGAGTAGTCAGAATATTGCATGATATGGTAAGTTACAGAAGTTGCCCAGAGTTTATCGACCCACTGGTGTTACACAAGTTGCCTTGAGTGAAGACATAAGTTTAACTTCCCTTATTGCAAAGTTTGTTCTAAAAAAGCTAACATCAGTACAAACAATTCCATTTTGTAACAGTAGCCAAAGGCACTGCATCGCTTGAAACAAGTTACTTACTTTATCAGCTACTGACATATCTGAGGAGGTCTCCTCAATGATCTTCATTAGATAATGCTTGCTTTTAAGAAGATAGGTTTTGTGTTCTTCTTGTTCTTCTGGCAGTGTGGTATCATTTTCAATCTCTTCTGCCTTTCTTTGGAAGATCTGAAGAACAGGATGCAGATAAATTAGGATGTCAAAAGGCAACTGAATGAAGCAAAGCATTTTGGGGCAATAGTTTTTATAAACTTACCACAGCAAGATTCCAGTATGAAACTACACTCTTAATAGCTTCAAATGCTAACAAAGCATCATCAGTTTTGCCATCAACTGCATCCAGCATTGCAAATGCTATATGTGCCTCCTCTTCATATGCTGCAACCTGAAAGACCTATGAAGGAAGTGAAAGACAACTCAAACCTCACAATGCAATGATACACTCATTACTATTTTTCTTCCTATGAGTACAGGGAAAATACTTCTCAAAGAAAGTTGATATGAAGGGTATTCAGTGTCTTCCAATCACATATACATAGTTTTAAAGGTAAGAATAAAGTTTTAAGGAAAGATTCCTCCCCTCCCCCCTTTATCAGACACTGACACTTACCAAATCTCCATTAACAGTTTTATACTAATAACAAGAGTTGTACAACACAGAGAAAAATGCCAGAATTATGTAAGTTTCTGACACAGACCCTCCTGTACTTCAGCCTTGGCTTAATCAATCTGTACCTGAATGTCTACGCTATGGAAGTGTTTGAAGAGAGGATCAGTAGGTTCAGGAATGCTCCTCTTCTTTTTGATGATTTCTAGCATAGGCAAAACTTTCTTCCAGTAGTAGACGCTTCGTCCAATGTACTCCTTTTGGTCATAAAAGGAGTTAAGGCTAACGCCCTGGTGAAGAAAAGGGACCAGAAGCACATGTTATTTCAACAAATTCAAGCCAAAATGCTATTCATATATACCCTGCTTTATTGCAAAGTTCCATAAGTGCTTCTCTGACACCTGAGATAAAGTTTAAGGGGTTTCTGAGAGAAGCTTCATAAAGCAACATTCATGTAGAAAATAACACCACACAGTTTAAGACAGAGTACTTTATAGTGTGACTAGAGCAACAGATCTGCTTGACAAAATAAAATTAAAAAACAAACAGCTTTCAAAAATACATTCTCATCTGATGGTGTTTTCTCGTTTTCCTCTCAGTCTGTTTATAGTTTGGAAAATAAGAAAACCACCTCAGCTTCTACATACTTAAAAATAATCACAGCTTACGGTTTTTTGCAGGCTTTTTGCCCAGTGTATAATTAAGGCAGGTTGAAGTCCATGCTTCCCCAGTGTTCGCAGAGTACTTATTCCATGCTGTACAATAAGCCTCAGTTTTGCTGCTGTTCCTGGTCTGAATATCAAAAGAAACATTCCTTGGTTAGCATTCTCTCTTTTTCATCTGTTCATATCTCATTTGCTTGATGAATGTAGCCTCAAGTTTCAGTCTTAACCTGCCTCTAGTTTAGAAATGAAATTTTCATTTAGAAATCTTTTAAGTTTATCAAGTTCCTACAACAAAGCTTCCATGCCCATAACATATCAAAAAAGTAATTTCGTTTTACAACAACCTATTGGGACCAATCCAAGCTGCTGAAGCAGAAGCAGCCTAAAGGCTTGGGTCAAACATTTTGAAATTGAAAAAGGCTTACGTTGTTTTTCTCTGCATGAGAATACGAGCGGCATCCCACCACGATCTTTGCTTTTCAGTATAGAGCTGTTTGCACACTGGCAATGGTAAGAATTGAGGCTGATGTGCGCCGTAGTTAGAATCGAACTTCTCTTGCAATTGTAAGTTGCTAGTGTATACCACCCCAAGTAGAAATACCTGGTTTTGTAAAAATAAATAAATAAATGAATAAATAAAAGGTATTAAATACAAAAAAAACTTATATTGTATAGCACATTTAAGAACTTGGAAAGTTTACTTACTTCAAGGTCCAACAGGCAAATGGATTCAGGAGCATCTGTCTCAAGCCTCGATGTTTCTTGGGGCAAGTGAAAAAGTTGTTTTAACCATTTGCGCATTGGGGGTAAGACCGACATAGAGTTCCACTGCAAGCCAAGCCACACAAGGTGCTGGAGGCTGCCATTGTACATCCGAACAGCACCTACACAAAAACAAAGTTGGATGCAGATGTCAACTTCCCACAGATCAGCAAGACTTGTCTCTGATCAAAGCTGGGTTTCACATTTCACTGGCAGAGCAGCCAAAGATACTTTGCAGACCAATGAGCACCAAAATTGCAACTTTCACTCACGGAAGATTAGGAACTTCAAATTAGCCAAACATATGAAGTAGACAGCTCATCTGAATGCTCAAGTCATTATTCCCTTAAGCTTCTGAGGGGGTAACCCTCAGATTTCATTTCACTTCCATCCCCATCACAGCCAGTCCAACAGCAAACCTATTTACCTTATCCAAAATCTTTAAGGAATTATCCAAGATGCACTTCTTTACTTTGTAGTAAAGTTCAAGTCTTGCCTAAGACATCAGAGCAACTTTGGGCAGCTATTACATGTATTTATTTTTTGCAGCAACATGAAGTATTTGCAGAAGAGCTTCTGGTACATAAAGTCGTGTTGAGTTTCAGAAAGCAAGCTCTTACCAATATCATATTTATTAAGTTCCATTTGCACCGGTGCCTGTGTACTGACATTTCCAATATCATCTGTGCCAATAAAAGATCTCTCTCTAGATGCTCCACTCTCAAACAGACTATCAAACAATGTAAATGAACCACTCTTGTTTGCAAAAGATTCCACAATCTCTTTAAAGAAGTCTTGCTTTCCATGGCTTAAGTTCAGCAGCATATGACCTAGAAAACAAAAGTATCATTTCACATAAATAAAGCAGTGAACATAAGGAAAGTAATACTGATACACTAGACTGTTCTTGCTACTGAAGGCTGGGTAGGAATCAGGATTTCCCCTTACGAAACCAACAGTTGTGTTCTCCCCATAAGTAGGTCAGTGGTTGAGCACATAGGCTTTCCAAGTCTTAGTGACTCTGATCCAGTAAATCCAGTTCTTTGGGAAAACAAAGCCATCTTCTTACTATTACTATTCTAGGGGTATTGCAACTTCCCTTAAAATAAGCAGCTGTAATACAAGTAGAAGTCTCTTTATCAAAATCCGTTCTGAAACAACAGAATCCAATATCTAGTGGGTTCATTTGTTTTCATCCAGGCCCTGGTATGAGACTGTAGACCAAAAAACTGTCTACATTTCACAGCAACAAGTGGCAAAGCTGATAAACAAGTAAGAGGATAGAAGGACAGGGCAGCAGCAGTGTTTTCTTTTCCTCTTGGGGTTAACAAAATTTGCAAAATAATACCAGAAGACATTTCCAGTAGATTAAGAGACCATAAAAGCTAAACTCTATCTTAGCGTGCTGGACATGCAAAAAAGGAGGGAAAATGCCACACTGGAAAAAAAGAGAACATATTCTAATGGCATGCTAAAAAAAAAAAAACAAAAAAAAAAACAAAAAAAAAAAAAAACCCCAAAAAAAAAAAAACCAAACCCAAACAAACCAAAACCAAACATTTCAGGTGTTAAGATCAATCTACTGGTTTGTTTTACATATGCAGTCAAAATCTAGAAAGTTTTATTGCATATCGAAGTGTTAACGTTACACTTCGAGATAATGAATGTGTTCTTTAACAAACCACTTAGTTACTTTAGGAGCTATCTGTAACACTATGACAGAACTATGTAGCTATTTTTATTAATTACCAGACTGGCTTTTTCGATCACAGGCCAACATTTCTAGCATATCTTGTCCAGCTTGATCCCCGTTTATTAGTTTTGACTTTGGTTTCGGAACCTGGTGAAATAAGGAGAGAACTGTTACAGCTTTTTCACAGTAAGAGCAGATAATTTCAATGAGTCCCAAGAATTAGGAAATAAACTTCTTTTCAGCAGTAGAAAACTATAGAAAAAAATACACAATTATTTTCAATGTTACTATGTCACGTATCCCAGGAGGTGGGAATCCGCCCAAAACCCTGAGGTGAACAATTATAGCAATTGCAAGTACTATTAAGCGTACACAAGAGCAAGCAATACCTGAAATGCAAGCAGTGGCACACAAAGGACAAACAATTTTACTTCATAAGGCAAAGAATTAGGCTTGAGTTTTCAGGTCTGCTGTCTACACAAGTATGTGGGAACTATTCAGTTCATCCCCTTCCCTCCCTATAGCAGTAAGCCTAATTCTTAACATATGTGTTTCACTGCATTATAGGAAAGGAACATACTACAGGAAGTAAACTCCCTAGTCTTTAAGAATTAGGTTACTCTGACAAGGAAAACAGCTGAAGACACACTTTTACTCTTTGTGTCACATGGAATGTTTTAAAGAATTGTGAGAGAGCAGAGTTTGGTGAGGGAGGAGGAAGTCTTTCCTTAGGCACACAAACGCTAGTTCATCTCTAGCTCAACACACGTACAGCAAGAACATTTCAAGAACCGTATCAACTAAAGGCATAAACTAAAAAATTACTTACTTGGAAACTTATCAGATAACACAATGCTGCAAGTTCACACACAACTCTCCACTGTGCCTCATTGTGTTGGGCCATTTTCAGCAGCAAAGTTCCAGCATGCATGTACAGCTGTCCTTTCATTTCCACAAACGTACGAGACAACTCATCAGCCCCATTCACATACGGTTTCACCGACTGAAGCACACGATCAAAACTGTAACAGACACAAGACTCAGTCTAAGCAGTCTAAGCTTAGTCTAAGACTCAGTCTAAGCATCCACCTATAGTGGATGGTTTTGGTTGATGTTATTTTGCTGCGAATCAAGTAACTTAATGAGTTAATACTTTCTCTGTTGCTTAAACCTGAGTTGCACAAGAAGGTACAATGGTGGTCTCAAACTCTCAAAGTTTGCAACTTAAGTTTATTGAAGTAAAGCATATTAAATATTACGTAGATACTTACAGTCTCTCAGCACATCTTTGCACAGCTGCTTTCAAAACTATTCTCCCAAACCATGTGGAAAAACATGCTCACTACTGCAGATTTAGAGACAGGCAGGAGGAAGCACCAGTCACTCTGCTCTTCCCTTTCTTTCATTTATCAGAAAGGCCCAAAACACAGCTAGATAGGCTTTTCAAAAATAGAACATATTGTAGAAATCTGAGTAACTGCAGGCCAGTACACAATCCTCACTTGGGATAGGCCTTCCAGAAAAGGGTTAAAACACTCTTTCAATTACCTGACAAAACTATAACAGCTGTTAGCATTGCCATGATCTAGAAGTACTTCATATGTAATCACCTTGAAAAGTTCTAATAAAACAGCAGCAGAAAACTAAGATGTTTTTTGGTCAACACTAAAGGAGAAAAATTAAATAAAACATATTTGGGCCTTAGGTATTCTTCAACCATTGTCTTATTGCTTCAAATAGTCATTCAAGATTAACAGATGAAGAATATTGTTTTATGAAAGGCAATATAACAGCCACTGCGTAACTGAGAACCAAAGGTAAGTTAACAAAGCCAGCAGGAAAGGGAAAACAACGGAAAAAAAAACAGAACTTAATCAATACACTGACTACAATCATTATTTTATACTATTCTAGGTGTGTCACAGATTATATGCCTTGAAGGCAGCTGGCTCAGCTGACCCTGTAACACCATCAGTTTTCCCTGAAGTGTGTTCTTACTACTAAGGGGCTTCCTCCCTCCCAATTATACTTACACCTCAAGTTCCTAATTATTCCAACATGCATTGTGTTAATTTAGAACAAAATGACCACAACAAAGCTGGTAACAGAAAACCACCCCTTCAGTTGGGTTAGGTTTTTTTTGTTGGGTGGGGGTTTCTTATGTTGTCTAGGAAATCTGGATTAGTCAACTGGTGAAGTGCAGAATATTCTCTAACTGAAGGGAAAGAAGGCAGAAGATCAATCAACCCAGGATATCAATGACTCTTCTCCATGGGTGTGCGCTGACTATTCAAATGTGGCTTGCATCTCAGCCGAAAGATAGTCTGATATTCAAACCCAGTAAGAACCATTCTTAGTTCTCAGCTAGTACAGAAAATCTCCTCACCCATCCACAAACAAGTTCAGCAATGAAATCAAAGCTTGGTATATATTGTGTGGCACAGAAAGACAAAACCAAAAACAAACTCGTACCACCAAAAACCTCCCACAGTTCTTAGAGAATGTGTTTGGTTTTTGTTTTTTTAACTACAGGAAAGTTAAAACAGTACCTTTCAAGCGTCTCCCTGCATTCCTGAACATCTCTAGAAGAAAGTGTCATTTTGACAAAGCTGGTGTAGGCCAGCAGATGATCTTTCTTGATAGCTCTCCAGTTATTTTTATCAGATTCCAAGTCTTGTAAAGATTCCAGATATTCCTAAAGAAGAAAGTTCATCACAGGATAAGGAACAGTCATCCTCCCATGAAGTCAAGGGCAGCACTTCTCCAAAACATATTAGTAGCATTTACTGCATAATCCAGTTTCACAGATGAGACCTTAACATATTCTTCAGCAGCAAAGTTCCAGGGAACTATTTGCCTGAGCAATTTTATCCCTAACGGAACTGCTGTACCTAACTCAGCTTTTGAAGTTAGAAACTCAATAGCTCTATAAGGCTTATTTTTAGTGAGAAAATTCCAGTTAAAAAAAAAAGCCAAGAAGTATTTTGTAATTCCACTGGTTTCAGTAGACTTGCATTTGAAGGAGTTAAATCACTTGAGAAATAGCTGCCAGAGTAATGACACTAAGAGAAACAGACCAGTTAAAAAGATACGGAAGACTATCACAGGATCAAAATATGATTAAACACCTCAAATGTCTCTACAACACAGGAACACCACTCCAAGCTTGACTGCAAAGGTATCTTCTTCTGTGCCTCCTGACAATGGAGCACAGCATCTCTTAATCTATTATTTGACCGGTAGAGTGCAACAAGTCTGATGTTTATGTAGACATCATCTGGTCTTGCATAAAGTTCTGCTTGAATCAAGTCAAAAAGCTGATTCCATCCATCTTCACCTTTACAATCCAATAACCGCTCCTGTTAAACATGAAGGGAACATGTTAGTATCTCATTTCCCACCTGAGTCTTTTCAGCAACTACAGTACCAGACAGTTTTCTTTCCTCTACCATGGAAAATACATTCCTCAAACTACACTAATCCCAGTATTACATAAAGTACATAAAGTCACAGATGCCCTTGCTTAAAAAAAAAAAACAAAACCAGACGTCTTAAGACTTCAAGGTAGTTGCTGCCAAGTTACACAGAGTTAATATACCTGTGCAAAAGTGAGATTGCATGACTGAAAGCATTTAGGGAAATTGTGGGAATTACATTTCTCACATTCTACAGAGTTGATCATAATGCCAATTAAAAAAAAAATAATAAAGCAGCAGAGAGGAAGAAAGCCTGAGTTCACAACATCTGCTACCTTCCTGATGGTCACACAATAGAAAGATAAAGTAATATCTATTTTAATTTCTCAAATGTGCTAACTAACAGGGTTTCTCAGCATTTTTGAAGAGGATTAACACTGAAACATTCAAAAAGGGTATGAAAGGCCATAGCTGCAGCTTTCCTGAAGACCAGTCAAAAGCATCAGATAGCAAAGAAAATAATGTCTAGCAGATATAATATTAAGGATTCCTAAATAATTTAGGCGGGAAGAGTTGTGTGACGTGACATGCAAAAGGCACTCCAGTCGGATGTTTAAAGTTTTTTTAAGCCACAGAACAGAGAGAATTTGGAATTTACCTTCAACCTGTAAACAGCAGGATTCCCAGGGAAAAGCTTTGCAGCTCTCTCAACCCAGTATTTTGCTCTTCCATCAGTAATGTTGTTATTGCATAGTAACTCTGCAATCTTCAACACAAGGTCTTTCTGTGTTGGGTTCAAATCCACAGAACGCTAGTTTTCCCCATGCACACACAGGAGGAAAATAAAAAAAACAACAACAAAACAGTAACTTTATCTTATGATCCATACAGAACAGGCAAGAGTTTCCCCCCCCACAAACAAGCCCAGCTACTCAAACTAATTAGGAATAAAGCAGGATATCAGGGGGCAGCATAGTACTTACCTTGTAACACCCAAAAGCTTTTTCTATGTTATCCTCAGCTTCGTAAATTTGTCCAAGAAATCTGTGTGCTTTGGGATCTCTTTCTTGTACGTTGAGGTATGTTGATATATACCTATGGAGGGGAAAAAAGTCTGTTACACAAGTATTTTTCAACAATAAACCCTCCGCTCTGAGCTATAATGGCAACTTCATCTGCCATATAGGAAGTAAAGACATACTTTGTTCTAGATACCTCATCTGGACCTTAAAGTAAGAAGCAACATTGTTTTACCTGTACAGATGCTACTTACTTGCTACCAAATACTTGTTTAAAAAGCATCAGTTCGTTCAAATGGCAAGAACTATATAATACAATGAGACAAATTCTTTCAGCACTAAGTAACTCATCTTCTTTTAAGTTCTTTTGTAAACATTTAAATGGCACTCAATACTCACATTTACTGCTACCTTAAAACAGCATGATACTGATTTTGGTTTCTGTGGTCTACTATACATTCATTTCATTTTTCTCTTACACTTTAGAGAAGAGAAGAGAAAAAAAAAACATACACCCACACGTGTTACCTTTTAGCAAGTTCATATTCTTTTATTTCAAAATACAGCTTAGCAAAAAGGAATCCTTTCATCGATTTCTGAAGGAGAAAAAAAATATAACAGACATACTTTAGATGTACGATACTCTTAAAATAATTCAATAGGATGATCCCTCTTTTCAGAAATCCATAATACTTTTCAATGACTGAATTTGACAACTAGCTACCAGCTCAATTCCACTACTCAAATTTAAGGATTTATTTTCGAAACATGTAGGATAGTTTGCTATAACTCGCAAAGGCTACTAAGCAAAACAGAGATTACAAGTGAAGCAAGCAACAAGCCCTTGTACATCTGGCATTTCATAAACACTTCTGATTAAAGAGAGTGGAAGAATGGGGTCAGCTGCATATAATCTATTTTTCTTTGCTACACTGCAACAAAGAAATTCCTAGAAACAAAGGGAAACCTGACACTTACCCCTGCTGTGACCAGAACCTATTGTTTAAATACACCTAAGGAAAAAGCAATTTCTACCTAAATTATCCTCAGTTTGGATAAAAAAAAGTGTATATGCAACAGTTTATTTCTAATGTCATCAGTCTAAAACAACTTGATCATACACAGTCTATTGGTGAAAGGTGAAACATTACCAGGTAGAACAAGAAAGCAATAAAGGCAAAACAAACAGAAACACACAGAACAGGCAGAGGGTGAGATGGCAGAAGCACAGACAGGAGGAAAAGGAGCAAAAGGTATGAACTAAAGAGCCAAGTCACAAGCAAAGCCTCAAGGCAGAAGTAAACCAGACAGAAATTCAAGGTTAAGCTCCCAGTATTGCTACAAAAGCAGATTTTCCTTGTAACCCAAAAAATACTGGAACTAGTTACATCCATGATTCCAAACAAATGTGTACATTTGGAATACATCTGAATTACCAGTCTCCTTCCCTCTCCCACTCCTGATATTCATGCAAAATTGTAAGAAGTCGTTTGGAACGAAACTGGGCCTCCTAGGAAACATCAAGTTTTCAGTCTGTATTTTTGAAGTATGTTATAAAAAGGAAACACTGAAATATGTCAGACAGTGGAGTCACACTTGACATCTCCTTTTTAAACATGGATTAAAAGAAACCTCAAAATAAACACTATACAAACTTATAAGCACCCTCTAAAATCAACACAAGAAAACCAGTAACTATTTCCACCACTGACTGTGCTATACAATTAGTTGTAAGCATTACTTAATTAAAAAAACAACAAACAAACAAGGCAAAATACCAGTTGGCCTTAAGCACAACAGAAGGAGAGGATTTTATTTTTCTTTAAGTTTAATAGGAATATCAAAACAATTAAAGAGCGTCTCTGATTCTGGCAGGGATACACGTGACATCATCTGCTCTAAAGAGCACCGAAGTCAATTAAAGTCACAGGACAACTTTGTTGCTATTGGAGAAGGTACAAATAATGACAATGTACACAGGCCGTACATAAAGACCATCCTGGATAATGGTGAACGTGGATGCATTCAGAATATACAACACACTGCTGAATATTCTACCTCCGTAATAAAATCCATTTAGAGCAGCAGAACAGGATCTTTCAGGATTAAACAGCTCCTATGAATGGCAAGAGACTGCTCGCTATGACCTGTATACCATTCTCCAGATATAATGCAAAACAGTAACCTATCATGCAGAGATTCTCATCCTTCTGTTCAGTTAATAAAATACCGTGGGAAAATTATTTTCTTTCAGTTCTCTCTTTCTTAATACTGTTATTTCTGTCATAGACAAGAGTATCAATCACACGGCACGTAAAAGAAAACTGAAAGCGTCTCGCGCGTTCCTTATTTTGGTTCCTTTTTTATCTCCTAGGAAAGAGAAACTCGGCAAACTTCAGAACTACGCTCTCACAAGACCGAAGAATTCTGCGCTTATACTTTGCGAGTCAGTGGGCTCTTTAAAACCACACTAGGGGCTTACCAGCTGTAAAAGTCCGGCAAGCCACTCCTCCTGGTTCGGTAAAGCACTTCCAGTAAACGAAACCCCACGCCCTTCCTCACAGCCGCTTCCCCAACCTCACTCTCCTTAAAAAACCCCTTGAGTTAACAAGGAAACACCCCCAGAGACGCTACAAACCCCTTTCCCTCGTACAGCCAGGGGGTCGAGGCCCAGAAGACCCAGCCCCAGCCCGGCACCGCCCGACCCGGCACAGAGAGCACAGAAAGCAGCCGGGTCCCCACCACCCCCACCACCACCAAAGCA